>CAUYPK010147130.1:0-22389 GCA_963574355.1 Loris lydekkerianus | reverse complement strand
CAACAATTCCCTCTTGTTTTTTGTATGGTGGAAAAACATAGCCCCTGTCTTAGGTTGCCTGCTCTTGCAGTTTCAGTCTTACCCGTCATGGGGATACAAACATCAATGGTTTGGTCCCTGTCTTAGGTTGACTGAATGCAGGACACTCCGCCTTCTTATATCAGCTCTCATACTACAAATAAGTATCCTTTCCGTGGCATAGTTGGTGTCACATTTTTTGCAATTTTCTTTTTTTTTTTTCTTGGTGATGTCACTGTTTGAAATGGCCCCTAAGCTTGGTGCTGAAGCACAATAAAGCTGTGATGTAACTTCTGGAAAAAATATGTGTTAGGTAAGCTTTGTTCAGGATTTTGTAACAGCACAGTTGGCCATGAGTTCAGTGTTAATGAATCAACACTATATGTAAAACAAGGTTATGTATTGATCAGATAACAAAAATGTCGTAAACCAGAGGCTTACGGGAGCCTAACGATGTATCTCCCCAAGGAGCAATGGTTCAGTATTCACTAATTCGGTATTCACTACGACTTTACAGAACAGGACTGGATGAATGATGAGAATCAACTGTAATTCATTTGAACATTGGACGATAAACCGGGTTGCGTGTCACTCAAGACCTGACGCAAAGCCACTTCCTCCAGGAAGCTTCTCATGGTCACACAGCCTCCAAGGATCTTTTCCCCACCCATCCCGTCTCTCCCAACAATATATATGTTATATTTACCATAGATTTGACACAGGACTCAGACTGCAGTTTACTTATTAGTCACTTCTCCCACATGTTTCTCTCACTGCCTGACAGCCTGAAGCTCCTTAACGGCCGGGAATGCTTCTAAGGCAATGTCTCTACCCACAGTAAGCAGTATTGTAGGTGCTTGATTCTTTCAACAAACCTTTCATTCATTGATTTTCATTTATTGGATCTATTCTTTTAATGAACAAATAAATGCAGGACTGACTGACTGAATGAATGCTTACTGACCACCTGCTCTGTGTCTGTGCCCGCAGGAGGACAGGCTCTGGGGATACTGCAACAGTGGGGAGTGGAGAGGAGGTACCTCCCCTATCTTAGGGAGGGCTGGGAAGGGGGGCAGCCAGAGGAATTTGATGTGTAAGTGCAGAGAGGATGTGCCAGGCAGCATGGACAGCATGTGCAAAGGCCTGGGGGCACATCAGGGAGCTGCCCAGACTGCGCACACAGGGGCTAGCGATCCAGAATGGGTGTGGGGAGGAAAAGCAGCCACTGCTGGCTGCATGGGTGGGGCCCCGTGTTTGTATGCAGAGGCTTCCCGAGTTATGATGAACCTTTGAGGGCCTTAAGCACTCAGTGGTTTTGCGTTTGGATATCATACATGTGTGCTTAATTAACAGCAGATGCATTTAGTTTGGAATATGTATCTGCCCTGGGCTGGCCAGAGATATCGCAGGGGAATAAGGCCCTGCCCAGTCCTTTGGGAGCTCACAGCCTGGAGAGAGTGTGTGGACACTGTGTACAGGTCACCTCCTTTCCCAGCTCCCCTCAGCACACAAACAGGATCCCAAACTGATGGAGATCGCATTTCTTTGGCCTGCTCCCAGCAGCTCCATGGGAACTCCAGCCAGTCTTGTTTCCTCCCAAGTGTTTCTTTTCTTTTCTTTTTTTTTTTTTTTTTGAGACAGAGTCTCACTATGTTGCCCTTGGTAGAGTGCTGTGTCGTCATAGCTCACAGCAACCTCAAACCCTTAGGCTTAAGCAATTCTCTTCCCTTAGCCTTCCAAGTAGTTGGGACTATAGGCGCCTGCCACAACGCCCAGGTATTTTCTTGTTGCAGTTGTTTTAGCTGGCCCAGGCCAGGTTCGAACCTGCCACCTTCGGTGTATGTGGCTGGCACTGTAACCACTGTGCTACAGGTGCCAGGCCCTCTCAAGTGTTTCTTGAAACCCCAGGAGGAGCCAGGTAGAGGGTGGGGGGATGTCCTCTGTGTCCTTGGCAGTGCATGTCCTGGCACTAGGAGGTCTGTCCACTGAATTCCCTCCTCCTCTGAGGCACCTGAGGTCAAACCTGGTATTGAGGAAAGTGGGGGGCTGGTGAGGGTCTAGCCGGTGTGAGAGTTCTGCAGCTCTGTCCTGTGTCACAAGCAAGCGCCCATGTTCACCTCACTCCCTTCCTGCCACTGTGAGGAAACGGACCATTGTCTGACACTAGGAGGCAACCCTGCTCCCTCCTCAGCCCTGTTGGCTGCTCAGCTCATTGCTTCAGCCTCCAAGTGCAGCACTGAATTCCTTGATACACCCTGCACACACACACAGCACACATTGTACGTACAGACACACTTCACACATCCCACACATGACACACGCTACATATACACCACACATACATACTACATATATACCACACGTACACACCACATATACACCACACGTACACATCACACATACACCACACATACACATCACATATACGCTACAGGTACACAACACACATATGCCACACATACACGTCACACATACGCCACACGTACACATCACATATACGCCACACGTACACACCACATATACGCCACATGTACACATCACATACGCCACATGCACACATCACACATACACCACACATACACACCACACATATGCCACATGTACATGCCACACATACACACCACATACATGCCACACCTACACACCACATATACGCCACACATATGCACCACATATACACCACACGTACATACATGCAGTCTACACACAGACATATCATATATACCACACTACATGCATACTTAACATGTATGCCACATATCACACATTCCATACATGCCTCATACTACATATATGCATCACACATATACACATAGTACATACATCACATACAAACACAAGTATATAACACATGCATATGCATACAAACTACACACACCACACCATACTCTCACACACACTTCACATGCACTACACACACATGCACATGCCACACTTAACATGCCACACACCATAATACACATACATCATACATATGTACACACCACATACATACACAACCCACAAACACATGTATACTACATGCGTACCACTCACACATGTACACACACCACACACACATCACACCCCACAGAAACACATACTACACATACTGCCCACCACATACCAGATACACTGTGCACTCTCACACACAGACCCCCAAATCTGCACGTGTCCTGCACAAGTGAGCTTGCTGTGCCTCACAAGCCTGCACACAGAGCGCATACACTGCACCCGCGCATGGGAGGTGCGCTCTGTTCATGAGGCTGCAGCACCAGTCTCCTCGTTTGTTCGTTCCCTGGGACATTTCCTCAGGGCTCTCCTGGCTCCTACCCTCCTTTACAGGCTCTTTGGCCTAAGGATTCGGGCCTGAGGTTCAGCCCAGGCTCAGGGAGGCGCTGACCGGCAGCCACAGGGCACACTTCCTCCACATTGGGCCCTCGGGGGCGTGCGGTCAACCGCATTCCTGGCCATCCCTCTTCTCTTGGGATGCACAACACTTTGAGGCTTTGTAGTCGGTCGCATGTGGCTTCTCCCATCAGCCCTTCTGACAGGGAAGACCTTTACTGAGGGAAGAATGGTCTGTTAAGGAAAAATGGACACATGTCAACTCTCTTAAAATAATGTTGACAGGGAGACAGCAGGCTTCCAGGGAGGACTAGCAAAAAATGGGGAAGCTGCTGCAGGTCTTGGGGCAGCAGGATTATTAAACACAAAGAGTAGCTGTCGCTGAGGGCATGTCAGGGGCACCATGGTCCACTTCTTACCACGACACCTCTGCACCTCGGGTCACAGGTATTGTGTTCTATAGGAGGGAAGAGTGAATCTCAGGGAGTCTGTTAGTTTGTTAGGACAGCTGTCACAGAGTACCCTGCACTGGGTGGCTTAAACAACAGGAATTTATTTTCTCACCGTTCTGGAGGCTGGAAGCCCAAGATTAAGGGGTCAGCAGGGTTGTCTTTCTGAAAGCTGTGAGGGAGGGATCCATCCCAGGGCTCTCTCTCTTTGGTGTGTCACTGTCCACCTTCTCCCTGTGTCTTCATTTCATCCTCCTCTGTGTATCTGTGTCCTAATCTCTTCTTACAGAACACCAATCCTATTGGATAGGACCCACCTAATAACCTTGTTTTAATTTAATCACCTCTGTCAAGACCCAATCTCCAAACACAGTCACGTTCTGAGGTCCTAGGGGTTAGGGCTTCAACATAGGAATGGGGTGTGGTGACACAGAGAGGTCAAGAAGTTTGCCCTTGACCATACACTTGGATGGTGGAACTAAAAGAAGGACTCCAAAGGGCATGCAGGGCAAGAGCCACCACCCAACATCAGCCTTCATGGAGGGGGCATCTCCCTGGCCCTTTGCATCTTTGGGGAGTGTAAGGTAGGAGAGGGTTGATGGAAAAGGATGGAGTACAGGTGGGCCTTCATCCTTGTAGCTGCCTTGAGGTCTTTAACTCCAGGAATACCCTGTGTTCCCTCAGAAGGACAGTGATGTCAGGGAAACTATTTTTTCTGTTGTAAATGGTGCATATCCAAAGGTAGTTGCTACAAGTAGAAAAGGATTTGAGCACCAAATTCTACTTCAGAAATTTTCTAGCAATATGGTCTTGAGCACATGCCCCAAACCTCTTTTTTGTTGTTGTTGTTGGTTAGATGGGGATAATGATGCCTATCTGTTAGGATTCTTGGTGACAAGTGACAGAAACCTAGCTGGGACTCACCTAAGCACAGAGGGGAATAAATCTGCTTATGGACTTCAAGGAAGAGATACAGAGCAAGCAGCTGGCCAGGCAGGGACGCAGCTGAGCCCCAGCAGAGGACAGCAGGGCCTTGAGCAAGCCTGTTCACTCTACTCCCCTCTCATCTCTGCTCCTCTCTCCACCAAGAGGGAAATGGGGACACCATTAGCCCCCAAGTTCAAATCTCATGGCTTCAGTCAAGGGAGGGACTCTTGAGTCCAGATCTTCCAGGGAAGAAGCTCAGTGGCTCAGCCTGGGTCCCATGTCCTTAAGACAGTCAGATTGGGACTAGGAGGGCAGGGTGCTGAGATGTGGTGGCTCGTGGCCTACATCTTCGAAGTCTCATTGGGACATGGTAACTTGGCACCCCTGGTATCCATATGGCTGGGGCATGGGTTCAAGGAGGCAATCTGCCAAAAAGGCAGAGTTAGAATACACCATTGTTATAAGAATTAAATAAAATGATGTTCAAAAGCACTTAGCGAACTGCCTAGCTCCAGAAATGCCACCTCCCTTCTCCCTCCCTCCCACCCCCTTAGCAAGTTAATCGAAAGAGGAGATTAACTTGAATTAATGAGGTGAAGTTAAAATATTTTTCACACTTAAGCAGATAATTATGCTGTGAACAAAATAGTTCAGATGCCTCTTGCTGGGTCTATGCCAGGGAATAGATACCTTTGTTGACAGTTGGTATCCTTCCCATCCAAGAGAACGACTTAAAATTTATTATTTAGAGAGGATAAAGAGGGAAATTGATAAGAACAGTAACAAATAGTTCCTTGTCTAGATGCCAGCAGCACACAGCAGGTGCTCAACAGTTGTTTAGCTGGATAAACAAAGTATAAATCATAAATTTTGCTCCTGCCTTTGCCTTTGGTTAACTTTTCACGTTCTTAACTAGTGTAAGCCTCAACCTGGGTTGGAAGATCCAAGCGTTCCAATTTAATGAATCTATATGAATAATGACCTCCTTGCATACTTAGTCCAAAAGGACCCCTTGGATGGCATTTGAGGGTCTCAAACTGAACTGCCCCCAAACCTATCTGTGTCCCACTTTTCTCTGCCAAGGAGCTTGGGCTTAACAAGACTCAGAACGTACTGCTCATTATTAGACGCCCCACCAGTCTGTGCTCTCACTGTTGCCTCTGCCTGGAATCCCGTCTCTTCTCCCTTCCCTACCTGCTCCCATTCCACAGGGCCATCCATCTCCTGTTCTGATTTCATCACCCCTCCACTCAAGAAGCGAGAGACCAACAGAGCCCTTCTGCTAGCTCTGCTGTCCCCAAGTCCCCCACGTCTGTGTTCTCAGCAAGCTATGGACCAGGGCCCTGTTTTTCTCTCTCAAAACCCTGTTGTGGCAGTTTCTCTCCTATACCAGCATAGTCACATGCGCTATATGTGGGGTTCAGTTTTGTGTTTACATGAATAAGTCAAAGGAACCTCTAGCCAGGGGATGCCTGGTCTTCTTCCTGGTCATTTAAGTGTCTGGCAGGGTTCCACATTAAGCAGACATTGGTGAGATGGTGGTGCAGAGCCAGCACTCAGCAGGCACAAGGCAGATGCCCTCTGTGGGCCCAGCAGCTGGTGGGATGTACTCTAGGAGGCTGGCTCTTTCCCAGGGAGCAAAATGTGTCAAAACATACTCATAAAGAAGGTGGTTCTGAGTGTCAAGCACTGCAATTATCTGTTGAGTCACAAAACCGCTGGTTGCAGTTTCCCCAGCCAAGATTCATTGTCACTGACAAAACAGAGAATTCCATCCCATTAAGCATTCATGAAGCCTGATCAGCTTGTGCTCTTTTGTGAATAGAAGTGGATTAGAATGATTTAAGGAACACTATGAAGTCCTTCCTCATTAGGGAGCCTGTGAGGATGATGTTTCCCACATATCCACCCATATAACCACCAGATACCCCAGTGGTGAAGAACCTGGACCCAAACGAGTTTTGCCTACTTCTAGCTGTGTGGCTCCAGGCAACTTACTTAACCTCTCTGTGCCTCAATTTCCCTGCTTGTAAAATGGGGATAAGAATAGTGTCTGCTTCACAGGGTTCAAAGAATTAGGATTAAAGGAATGAACTGAGGTGAAGTGCTTAGACTGTTACTGTCATTCCGCTATAACGTGACCTATGTGGCATCGCCACACTCAAACAGAAAATGGGGGAAAGGGAGAGCAGGGCTTCATCAGGGACACAAGATGGGGACCTAATAAGGATGATAGCGCAGTGTAATAGCTGTTAAGTGGTTAAGAAACACATGCGTGTTACAGAAGATGCGCCCAAGGAGAGCCTGCAACTTGCTCAGGGAAGTGGGCACCGGAAAGGGGATGTTTGTGAGTTGTGAAGTGGTGGCAGGAGTGACCCAAAATCAGAGGGAAAGTTGTGTATCTGTTTGCCAAGGCTGCTGTAAGGTGGACAGTAGTCCCTGGATCCATGTGGGATATGTTCCAAGACCCCCGAGGATGCCTGGAACCTCAGATGGTACCAAACCCTATGTACACCGTATTTTCCCTGCATACAGACCTGTGATAAAGTTTAATTTATAAATTAGGCCTAGGGAGTGATTAACAACAATAGCTGGTGATGAAATAGAACAGTTACAACGGTACCTTGTAATTAGAGTTATGTAAATGTCTCTGCCTGGCGCGCGTGCGCTCTCTCTCTCTCTTTCTCTCTATCTCTCTATCTCTCTCGCTCTCTCTCAGAATCTTCTTGCGTATACTCACCTGTTTTAGGGCCATGGTTGACTGCTGGGAACTGAAGCCACAGAAAGCCTAATTGCAGATAAGGGGGTGGGAAGCTACTGTACCAGACTAGGGTTTTAAACCACAGGAATATATTTTCTCGGGTGCTACAGGCTGGAAGCCCAAGATGGAGGTGCCGGCAGAGTTGGCTTCTCCTGAGGCTCCATCCTGGGGCTGTCCCTCTGAGGGCATACACCCCTGGTGTCTCATTGTGTGTCCAAATGTCCTCTCCTTATAAGAACACCGGTTAGATGGTATTTGAGCACAACACCGTAAAGGCCATGTTTTGACTTCATCACCTCTTCAAAGGCGTGTCTCCAAGTACAGTCACGTTGTGTGGTAGCTGGGGGTAGGACTACAACCTAGATGGTGGGGTGGGGAGACACAGCAGGCCGTAACGTTAGGTGTGGACGGGAGTGGCTCAAATGCATATGGTGAACCATGGCAGCTGGCGGCAGTTTGATGTGTGCATGCACAAATACGTGGTACTCGTGATGTGTGTGCCTACATGTGTCTGTGTGGTATGTACCTGCAAAACTCCATTCAGCTCATCAGCTGGGTGTGGCTTTGTGTGCCCATCCAGTGTCTCTCAGGGATAAAACTACATCTCAGCAAATGCCAAAGTTACATCATGCTTAAATTTTTCCCAGCTATATCAATTGCATTGGCACTGATTTGCATTTTCTGACAAGCATTGTGGCCGCACCTGCTGCCCGTGCTCTGCTTATTTTCAGGCTCCCCAGTCATGGGCCTGTCCCAAGCATGTCATCCTCACAACTGCTCTATGAGTGAGAAAGGACAGCAGGAATCATTATCCACTTTGTGTAGATGGGGGAGGGAGGCAAGACCTGGGACTTGCCCAGCAGTGGTGTTGCCCACAGGGGACCCCCTCCTTTCCATCTTGATAGCAGCTCTTAAATCTTGCCCTGGCTGCAACTCAGCCCACAGTGGGACGCTCAACATCCAGATTCCCAGGCTCCTCCCATTAGATTGGGAACCCATCTGTGAAGGCCTGGGCCCAACAAGGACTGCTAATGAGCATCCCAGGTCATTTTAATGACATAACTGAGCAATTTAGGTGATACTGCCTACATCCCCTTGCATCCATATTTGTCATTGTGGTGATTAAAATATTTAAGATGGTATTTCCTGTGTAAATGAGACCTCCTTCCTAAAGGGAGACTGTCTCACCCCCGACAATGACGTCAGTCCCCTGAGAGGTATTCTGGACTGTGCATGGTGTTTAGGCTGTGGAGTTGAATCTTGTGCTTCTGCTGCCTAGCTATGATACCTTGAGCAGGCCACAACCTGCAGAGGTTAGCACAGTGTGTCCCATTTTACAGATGTGTAAACAGAGGCAGCAATCTCCCCTTGGTGCAAGCAGAAGCTCACACGAGTAGCATCTGGAGAGAATTGCTGGGCCTTCCTCTGTCTCCTGTCTTTTCTGATGTGGTTGGGTGGGGGTCAGAGTGGGCGTGATGCTCAGGAGGGTCTGTGTAAAGGAAGTCACTGGAGCTGGCCAAATAGCCAAGGTTGACGGAGCAGTTTTCTTATGAGACCACCTTCATTAGTGACACTGATCGCAACTTCAGTGGGGTTTCTAAAACCACCTGCAGCCTCAGTAACTAAAGGTCTCAGGGAATTCACTGACAGCTGTTACATTTACAAGTTACAGTTTATTATGGGGAAAGGCTACTGATTAAAATTAGCCAAAGCAAGAGACACGTAGGACAGATACTGGGAGTGTTGCAGGCCCATAGCTACCTTGCCCCCACCCCATGGACTCAGGATATGTTATCTGCTGGCATCTGTGTGTGTGTGACAGTGCCCTCAGACAATTGCCAACTGGGGAAGCCCATGTGAGTCCTTACTGGGGCTTCATTAAAGAAGCATGGCTGACTGCCCACATGGTTGAGCTCAGTCTCCAGGTCACTGGACACTGGGTGGCCCAAGGCCTCCACTCTGAATCATGTGGTTGGTCTTTCCATGCCCTGCTGTAAGACTGCTGGGTTATGGCCAGCCAACACTAAGAGCCCATGCACTCAGAGCTCTTATCAGATATGACATAGGTCGGTGGTCCCTAACTTTCTGGCACCAGGGACTTGTTTTACAGAAGACAGTTTTTCCATGGAGAGGGGGACTAGAGGGTGGGAGGATGGTTTCAAGATGATTCAGGCATATTACATCTCCACCTCAGAACATAAGGAATCAGATTCTCCTGAGGAACACACAGCCTAGATCCCTCACATGCACAATTTACAGTAGGGTTCGTGTTCCTGTGAGAACCTACTGCTGCTGCTGATCTGACAGGAGGCAGAGCTCAGGTGGTGATGTGCGTGGTGGGGAGCAGCTGAAAATACAGATGAGGCTTCGCTCACTTGCCCACTGCCCATTTCTTGCTGTGCAGCGTGATTCCTAACAGGCTATGGACCATACTGGTCCTCAGCCCGGGTTTAGGGACTGCAGACATAGATTATCTCCCAGAAGCCAAGTGCAACAGCCAGACCTCTCTTTGGGCTAGGCCAAATTCTTTACTACTCAGAAGTGATGGCAGAAACCTGCTTTGATCTGATAATGAATGTCAAGGAGATCATTTAAGTGCAAGCCTGGTGCCGTGCAACCTCTCTACATTGCCTAGTGTCAGGTTCTAGGCCCTTTGTTAAAAGGCAGGTTTCACTTCATCTTCATGACAACTCCACAGTGCTCTGGACTGTTACTGTTCTCACTCCCCAGATGAGAACAGCGAGGGAAAGCAACTTGCCTACCCTTGCAGAGCTAGTAAGTAGCAGGGCTAGGCAGCATGGCTCTGGAGTGCCTGCTCTTGACCCCCGATGGCTGGCTGCTTTTTAAACTTTTTAAAAACATTAATTAGTTGACTACTCTACCTCAGCTGGCCTGCTCAGCACCCCCTGGTGCTCCTTTGGTAATTTCCGGCCCCTTGGAAAAGGAAGGACCACCCTGAGTCCACCGGTCTTGGGCCCAGACTTAGCAAAGCTGGAAGGAAGAG
Organism: Loris lydekkerianus; assembly: GCA_963574355.1. Classification (NCBI taxonomy): domain Eukaryota; kingdom Metazoa; phylum Chordata; class Mammalia; order Primates; family Lorisidae; genus Loris; species Loris lydekkerianus. Next base: position 11,903 of record CAUYPK010147130.1, on the reverse strand, counting down.
GCGCAAAGCCATAAAGCAGCCTGAAGGGAAGGTATTTTTCAATCAAGTTAGGCTTTGCCTCACTAATCCTTCTCCTCCGCAGGGGCCAAGGGCAGAGAACTCTTCTCCACATAAAGTCAGCCCAGGCCTGGCTCTAATCCTTGGACCCAAGTTTAGAATCTGGGCCTGCAGCTATCAGAATAAGCAAAAGTTAAGGAAGGTGTTTCAGAAAACCACCAGGCCTGGAAGAGTTCCTGTGCTCCTTAGGAAAGAGGTGATCCAGTGTGAAAGGAGGGGGCGTCGGCCAGGAAAGGCCCAGAGATGCTCTCCGGACGCTGCTCTTTTGAAGAATTACAGCCAACCTATGACATTTAGAATACATTTCTCCTCCCTCTATGTGACCCTGAGCACTATATTCCCACTTCTCAGAGCCTCAGTGTTCTCACCTGTAAAATAGTGATGACAATTCCTGTCTCAAAAGTGCCCAGTGCCACTTGAGTTTTTACACTTAAGAATATTTGATGACATTTGTAATGTGGATGCCAGGTCCTCCTTGTTCTATAATGAAAGTGTTCTATTCATAAAACTGGAGACATGCAGAATCAGACAAGTAGGGAACAAATGTGTTTTAAAGAGTGCAAAGACCACTTGACTAGGAGACGAGTCCCTTTTGCTACATCTCTGATTTTATGGGGTCGGCCAGTGACAATATGGGATTCGCTTCACAGCCAACGTGATTGGACCCGAAACAAATATCGCATGCAGAGAGGCATGAAGCTTTCTCGGAATGAGAGACGGCGGGAAGGTGGTTTTATCATCATCATCTCAGGACTAAAACGATGGACACTGCCCTTGGCCGTTCAGCACCCACCCCCCTCCAGCACCCACACACATGAGATCATTGAGTACGGACACCAAGTGCTATACCATACCACATGGGAAATAAACAGTGCACTCAGGAAGTCTAGAGGTGAGAGGAGGTGATGTTTGGTTCCAGGTGGTCCCTGGAGCAGATTTCCTGGACCATCGTTAAGCACCCACTCTCTCCTAATGCCTTTTCAAGATCTTTGCAACCTTTCCTAGTCCTTTCCACCCTCCCTCTCCCCCCGCCGCAAACATATGGCTCAGCATCTTGAGGCATTGGTCCAATCCCTGCATGTTTTTCAGAGGCCTCAAGCAATATGCAGTATTTATGAGCCTTTGTTTATGCCTTAATCACCTGCGTTTATTCATTCACTGTGGCTGAAGTTACAGACTGGCCTCCTGACTTCCTAGGGTCACCTCCACTAGAATTAGGGTTTTAGCAGCTGGATGACACTCTTCCCAACTCCTCACAATGTATAACTCTTTCACTTTTCTTGCTTTCTACTCTACGCGGCAGCCCATATTTCTTTTTTTTTCTTTTTTTTGCACCCCATATTGACTGAAGTTGCACGGCTTTTTAAGCAGAACTCAAGATGTTGTGGGGGAACGTAGGAGGGAGAAGACCTCACCAAGAACTGATTGCCCATAATTGGGCTGCTGAACCGTCCTATCTTGTCTTATTTTTCTTTGGCTTCACGAAAGAGTGGCAGGGGAAAGGATTTTTCAGATTGTTAAGTGCTATAGCAAAACAAAGGCCCACGGGTATTTATGCATAAAAATGTTTATTACTGAAGTGTGTATGGCAGCAGGAAAATCTTGGTGCTTACCTAATATCTAACAGTAGAGCTGTAGCTGAATAAGCACTCCATTCACGATCACACATGGTAGGTTTGTAATAACAAGAGGCTGTTCATTGTATCAGTTAGGACTGCGTGTAGCTGCAAGTAACAAAAACTCAACATATGGTAACTTCATCAGGCAGGATTTGTTGATTATGTACAGTAGAAAGCCCCGCAATAGGCTGCCCGGGCCAGTTCTGGAGCCCCGTCGGGCTGTCGAGGAGCCAGCTGCTTCTGTCCACTGCTCAGTCATTGTTAGCAATGGCTGTTTGTTGTCCAGCTTCACAGCTCCACTTCAGGAATGCATAGAGTTAAAGGAAAGGGAAAGGGATACACACCAGTGTTATCCACTCCCCTTTAAAGAGCATTCCTGGGAACTCCACTCCCTAAGTCACACTTCCACTTCCTTGGTCAAACTTTATCATGTGGCTACCCCCAATTGCAAAGAAGTCTGGGAAATGCTAATGTTTAAACTAGGGAGATTGCAAACTTAACAGTAGGAGGAGAGGAGAAAAATGATTATTGATGTGGCAACCAACAGTGTCTGCCACAGTCCACCCCAACACTCACGTGTACCCTTGTTCCAAACACAGACCTGATTCAGTTTCTTCCCCAGGGAGGGGGCTGCAGAGTTTCACTCTGTTACAGCAGGGAGGACACAAAGTCCAGGGTCGTGAAGGACTAGTCCTATTTCCCTGCAGGTTTGAATGTGCCTAATCCTTGTGCTTGTAAACTAGAAGACAAGTTATCCGTCCACCCATCCTGGTCAGTAAGTGACGGAGGAGGAGCAAGATAAATAATATCAGCAACAACTGCCATTCTGGACGGGTGAGAAAAGGCACTGGCTAGGCAACAGGAAGTGCCCACCATGCATACACAGCGTGTGGTCAAGATTGTGTTAAAACCAGCAGACAGGGCGGCGCCTGTGGCTCAAAGGACTAGGGCGCCAGCCCCATATGCCAGAGGTGGTGGGTTCAAACCCGGCCCTGGCCAAACAAACAAACAAAATCAAATCAAATAAAACCCAGAAAACAAGAATAAAAACCCACACGAGGAAGAATGGAAGAAATAAATTATCTTAGAATAAGTTAATCCATGTGCCTTTTTAGAATGTCTTACAGTTTTCAATTTTTACTGCTATAGCTATTGATTTACAAAAAAAGAAAATTTCTTTTTGTATTTGTATTTTTGATATTGTATTTGTAAACATTTCCCCCAATAATATTGAAGGCAAAAGATCAGGAATATTGCACCATGCACAGTAAATTTATTTTGGTGAATAAAATTTAAAATTTCTACCAAGTATGTGCACGTGGCTGAAAAATAAAAGAAACAGGTGTCATAAAAAGCAGTTGCTGCTGCTCCAATTCTTCCCACCTTCAGGCTCGCTCACATCGGGAAGGCCTTTCATGGCATTTAGACAGCGAAGACAGGATTTGTCCCTTGTAGCTGTGTGGTCTGGAAGGGAAAAGCTGACTAGCATTGGAAATTGCAAATAGTACCACCACCAAAAGCGTACATCCATCAGCAGAGGGACCCTCCAAGGTGGCAGGCAGCATTGCCGGGGGCGGTGGTGACCTAATTTCCTTCTTAGTTTACTAGGAAGCCTGTGGGTCGAGCTGTGAGTGACATTTGGAATCCCAGTCAGGGATGGTATCGGCAGGTGGTACTGTGCAATGTTTAAGGACAGGCCTAGGCTTGAAACTTAGCTCTGTCACTTACTGGATGGGTCCCCTACGTTCTCCCTGCCTTGGTGAGCACAGCTGTGAAATGAGGATCAGAAATGGTCATGTCAAGGACGCTTTGTTGTTATTTTTAACATTGCTTGGTTCATTTAAATTCCCTAATTCTTCTTGCCCTGATTTTGGAATTTTATATTTTTCTAAGAATTTACTTTAGTTATATTTCCAAACCTGTAGAATACAATGATTAAAAAAAAAAAAAAACCCAGCTCATTTAAATTGAGAGCCACATATGACAGTAGGCTGACGTGCTCTTAAGCCTCTCTTAGTCTGTAAGTGTCCTTTTTGTTTTATTTGCAGTTTTCTTGTTGAAGAAATTAGTTAAGATACCTTTATAATAATTGTAACCAGCAGAAACCTGTGAAAGCATGATCAACTAAAACGTTGGATTTACTTTAAGAATTTCACAGCCTCAGTGAACCCAAGGGCAAGGGTATAGCAGGTGCATGCGTCCTCTCTCTTTCTCTGTCTCTCTCTCTCTCGTATCTCGGTTTCTTTTTCTTTCCTACTTTGCCATTCTCTTTGCTTTCTGGTCCATATGGCACAGATGGCTACACCTTCCCCCTCCTACCCCATACACACCATGATGATAGTGCCTGTCTCACAGGGTGGCTGGGTCAGAGAGGAGGGTGAAGCTTGCCCAGTTGAGGGCACATAGAGCGTGAGTCCAAAGCGCATGGCAGCAGAACACAGACAGCCCAAAACTCTTTGGGGTCTGGAGGTTACTTCCTGCACAGTGGTGCCACGTGGCACGGTGCCTCTTATCTCCCCGAGGGACAGTCAGACACAGCACCTTAATGGACCATTTCTTTAAGCCAAGTGCCAGGATGGCGGAGCCTGGCCAGGCATGTGTACATCTGGCGCTCATTATGCAGTCAGGCTTGTCCTCTCAGTGCCTGAACCTGGGCACTGAAAATGCTGGCCTGGGAGAAAGCCCTTCACACTGGCTCAGTGCTGTGAAGAGTACCACGTGGGGACTTTGATTCCAGGTCAGGCTCTTGCTGATCTAGCCCTAGTGACCTGTCCAGTGAAATGGCCAGCACCCTGCAGAGCTGGGCACCATACTGATTCCCAGGTACCCTCACCCAGGCCTCCCACCTCAGTCCTGTAAGTCGTGCCTGGGGTTGTCACTCACCCTAACAGCCTGGGCAGTACTGCGAACAGCAATTCTGTAAGTCCAGTGGGCAGATACAGAGAGGGAGAAGACCTAGATTTTGTTCCTAGAGTTGGTGAGGTTAGGGCGAAGAGTAAAGATTTGAGGTTGCAGCTGCAAAGTGAGTGATTCAAGATCTATCAGAATTTGGAGGATGAGATATTTTTAAATGTAGGTTTTATTACTATCCCAGTACAGGGAGGCCAACAGACCAGGAGACAAGGGCATTGCCAAGGTAGTTTGTTACTTACAGTAACTAAGAGGAGGGGGCATGCTGTGTTATGCAGGGCCACCTAGCTGCCACACGGGGAAGCATCAGCGCTGGTGAAGAGGCAGGAGAGAAGGGAAAACACCAGTGAGAGTCTTTATTGTGGTTCAACCTCATTGAAAGGATGAGCAAAGTAGGATAAGCCATTTAGGATTGGCTAGTGTGAATGATTTCAGCAGGCTGTGAGGCACAGGGCTGTCCCTAGTGTCCTGGTACGTGGCCCTGGGGTGGTTAGAGCACAGTAGCCTTGTCCTGAGGTGTAAGAACGCCTTACAGGAAAGGGGCTCCTGATTGGTTGGTTTGGTGAAAGGCATGCTCCCCGGGGAGAGGTTTGCTATCTAGCAATTAGCTAGACCTGGAAAGAGCAGTCTTTTCAGGATGTGCAAAGTCTCAGGTGTCAACACATTAGGAAATACAGAAAGTAAAAAGTCATGATTAATACAAGGGCATATATCATCACAGGCCTGGTGGTTTAGGGGGGCAAATACAACAAGACTTGCAGATGGGTTTTCCATTCGTCCATCCATTCATTCATTCAACAGATAACGGGGCTTACACACCAGGCACTGGGAAGAGGGAAGAGGTAAAGGAAGGATTCGTGTGTTCACTTGTCCATTAGTGTGCCCTACTTGCTTTGACAAAAACATTTGCAGTAGCTTACTTGACCCATAAAATAAAGCAAAAAAAACAAAACAAAAGAATTATAACAAGGAATATTGTTATAAAAATTGAAGTTCAGGGAATTTTGATTCTAAATATATGGGCCACAGTCTCACCCATTTGCTGAAGTTGAATTTCGTATTTAAAGATGCATTTCCTGACAGCAAAGTGAAAAAGGGGAAAACCTGAATCTTCGCAGCTGTCCATGTCGCCTTGTGTAAGAATCTGTTCAAGAAGCTGTCCGTGATATATGTCCCTTCTTTCAGTGTACTAGTGGGTTTTCATCTCCTATATAAGTATAAAGATTCATTTTTTAGATAAAACATCACTTCTCACAAACCTGCTGCAAAGAATAGTTTTTCACAGTATATGTACAGGGAAGAATATAGTATTTCAAGAGAAGTAACAAAAACTTTTATCTTACTGGATTTTTCAACAGCCTGAAAAACATTGATCAAGGCAGAATCATATAATGGAGAGCATGTTTGGGTTTATAGTTTTTCTCTGAAATGTTAAGATTTGAAGAAACTAGAAATGTTTAATCAGAGAAGACTCTAAGAGCACCCCAAATCAGGCTTCCAACATCTCAGAGCTTGCCTGTGTAGAAGGAGAAAGCCTTGTGAGTAAAACTGGGACCAGTGATTAGACGAGGATGAGAAGCTCCGTGCGATATCTGGAAGCCAGGCCACCAGAGCTGCCCGATTGTGGAACGGACCAATGGTGGACAGTGGTGCAGCGGTACTGAGCACCTTGTCCTGGGAGGCAATCAAGTAGACTCCAGATGACTGCCTTGATATAACAGTAATGAGTGAGTAAGGTTACCTTCAGTAACCTTATTTAAGGGCCTAACAAGAAATTTTCTAACGAGAAAATTGACTTTCTGAGTGCTCTGAAGAGTAGAATAATTCTGGGTTCTTTGCAGTGCTAACAAAAATGGAGATTGCTCCCCTTGAACAAAATTTGATATACTGAGAAATTTTATCTACAAGTAACCTTGTTGGATTTTTTTTTCTTATCTATTTCCATTTAAACCGTACAAAAGAATAAGAGAAAAGATCACAGATGAATGAGGACTATTTTCTTCTTCATGTTCCCTTGTATTCTTCAAAGGGGGAAATTTAGTAAGGGATTAGGAGGAATAGGGATAAGCAATAGGATTTAACTTGATTGGAAAGGAAGTTGTTAAAGAAGGAAACAAAGGCAAGGATTATTTACAAGTCTGGTTGCCCAAGTGTGATTTTTAGTATTCTTTTGGAGACGGGAGGATAAAATTCAAGTGGGTTTGTCTGATCTGCAGGGAACAAACACTCAGTTTTTCTGCTTCTTTTAGTTCCTACAAATTTACCTAATGCACACAGCTGCCACCTTATCCATTCTACCACTATTTGACTTTCTTACGACAGTAAACAGAACACAAATCCCTCCTTCTGAAGCCTAAAGTTGACTCTTAAAAAGTTGGGCATGAGTGGCACAGCCACCCGTGAGATCTGTATTGCCCACTTGAATCAGACAGTGGATCTGCTAGAGTCTACAGCAGGGCTTGGCAAACTGTGGCCCACCACCTGATCTCATAAATAAAGTTTTATTAGAACACAGCCATGACCATTTACGTATTGTCTTGGCTGCTTTTGCACCATGATGGCATGATGACTAGTCTTGACAGAGAACATATGGCCTATAAAGTCCGAAACATTTACTATCTAGCCCTTGTCAGAGAAAATTTGCTACCCTCTGGCCTAGAGCAGTGGTTCTCAGCCCTGGCTCAGTGTCACAGTCACCTGGGGAGCTTTAAAATACAGATGCCTGGGCCCCCGCCCCAAGCATTCAGATTCAATTAGTCTGAAGTGGAGTCCAGGCATCTCTGTTTTTTAGTTTCCCCAGGAGACTCACATGCAGCCAGGGCTGAGAAACTCAGATCTAGTGTGAATTTTTTAATATTACAGAACTGAAATTTGTCATCTATAGAGTTTCTACCCAGTGACAGTCATCTGACCTTGACTTCAATGTCAGAGTACAGTTCTTGAGGTCTGAACTATTGGCCATGGCCTAAGGGAGACCTTGTAATGATAAAATCCCTTCCCTTTGTTGACAAAACTCCCTGGAAAAGGCTGAAGTGGCTCATGTTACAGCGAATTATACATATGTATGTATGTATGCACACATGCACCATGCACAAGTGTGTACATTTAGATGGTATGCATATGTAGATGTTTGTTTTCATACCAGTACATTTCGCAAAGGACCCAGTGGTGTGTGAAGCATTGGTGTTTGTCACATTGGCACAGCTCAGTCCCTTCCCACCCCCACTCCAGCTTACGCACCCTCTCATACTAATTAACATGAAATGTTGGTGACACTTCCAGCTCCAAGAGAACTTGACACCTCTTGCCTTTCACCATCATAGTTTCTAGTCTTTATTCTTCCTGTTCAGGGTAGGAATTTAAATTGATGCTGGTGTCACTTTTTGTTGGCAGGTCGAAGTTGCAAATGGGAATTTCAGGGTTTATTTTGCCTCTTGCACTTTTTAAAGCAAATATTAACTATCTTGGCTTTCTCTGCCTTTGTCTCCCATGTGGATCTGTTCTGCCTGTTCCCCCGCGGCCTGCTATCCTGGACACGCTATCTGACTACTAGCTAGAGTGACCAGTATCCCAAGTCCTAGTTGACCCCTCTTAATCCCAGGCAAACCAGGACAGTTGTTTACTCTGATGCTAGAGAACCTTACAGCTGCTTGGACTTGGCTTTCACATAAAAGTGCTGATGTGAATGTGGGGTTTATTAAAGACAGATGTGCTTAAATATGCAAATCAAGGTCATTTGTATGAGATTGTGTGTTTTATCTCTTTTTTAAAAATAGCTGAACACAAAAGGTCATGCTCATTTTCCTTGTTAGGCCTGTCAAGCTCAGTTCATAAAATATGACCCACACGTCAGCCTTTATTCTGCAGTTGAGCTAATTGGGCATGAGACGGATTCTTCATAAAGGGCTTTCACCAGCCCAGCTTGGTTCCATGGAAGGGCTTGGCTCACAGTGACTAGGCTGGATTCTTCTCCTGGCTGTATTGCCACTTGTGGGGCAAGTCATTCCCCTCTCCAGGACTCAGTTTCCTCATTTGTATGGAAAACACCATCACTCACCTGTGGAGGTTGTTGGGGAGAAACAAGAGGCTTTATGCATGTTGCTTCAGCTCTTCCATCCTTTCTCCCTCGCCCTGGGGCCTGGTTCTCACTCTAGATGCATTTTAGCCAGGACGGGCAGCTGCTGTAACAACTCCAGCATGACTATATGGCTTAACGCAATGAAAATGTATTTCTTACCCAGCAGTCCAACAATGATGTTCCTCTTTGGGTGGCTTTACTGGGTGATGCTTGTCCAAGGGGAGACTCGGGATCCTCCATGTTGAGGTCCTGTTCTCTCCAGGGTCTGTGGAGTCCCTCCATGCAGTGGTCATAGGCAGGGAGGAGTGTTTGGGAGGTTTGTGTGGGGCCACGTTCAGAAGTGGTATACCTGGAGCTCACCCACATTCTGTCAGCTAGAACTGTCATGCGACCCCTGTTCCCCTGCACAGGGTGCTGGTAAATGTATAACGGTGTGCTGAAAAGCAGAAGGAAGTAGGGGTTCATAGTCTTTGTCCTGGGAAGTGTGGCTGCCTAACTCACTGGCTATGGAGTCTTCTTCCTCCCATTAATAAGCATCTCTCTGTGCAGTCACATGTTACTTAACAATGGGGATGTGTTCTGAGAAATAGGTCATTAGTTGATTTTGTTGTTGTGCAAATATCACAGTGTGCTTACACGAACCTTGAAGGTATGCCTACTGTGCCCTAGGCCTCTGGTATATAGCCTGTTGCTCCTGGGCTACAAACCTGCACAGCGTATTATTGTCCTGAATACTGTAAGCAATTATAATACAATGGCAAGTATTTGTGTATCTAAATAGAGAAGGTATGGTAAAAATACTGTATCATAATCTTATGGCACAACCATCATGCATATGGTTTGTTATGTTGGGGTTATGTCTGTGTTTCCAAAGCAATATCCTATAAGGGAGTGGTGATTTGTTTTACACAAAACAGGGGTCTTGACTTCAAATGAGCTTAAATAAAGTTACACCAATTTTTTATTGCAGGACTTATCAGAGCCTTTAATTTATAGATCTCTATGACATTCATAGATTATCTATGAGAGGGGACAGAGTATGCAATATATTCCAAACTTAGTGGGCTTCTCTTCTGAGAGACAGTTTAGAACTAATGCTCTGAAAAATCTGGTTTGGAAAACATTGCTCTAAAAGTTACTCAGATTAATAGTCAGAAGCCAGACCACTTTCACAAAAACATTAGTATTTTTTAAACACCTAAATCTGGTGTTCAAGGAAGAGTTTAGTCTCCCAGGAATCATGGTGTCAGGGGCCCAGAAGCTGAGTCCTCCTGTGTAAAGGAATACTTTCTTCCCTTCCATCTTTTCTTCTTCCTTTTCCTTCTTTTCTTTCTTGTTTATTTTTACCCATCTCCTTCCTTTTCTGCATTCGTTCTTTCTTCTCAAACTTATCCATGTAAGCCCATGAGAATAATGTCCATGTTTTACTATTTATGCTCGAGGATAGTCATCAACGTCTGCTAACTGGATTGGTATGTGAGTGATTTGCACAATGCCGCTTAAATCCCCGTCTCACTTTCAGCTGGATGTTTCACCAATGCCTGGATTGGTGCTGTCACCTTGGTCTGCCCATCTGGGTGAATGCTAAAATTCCTTCCCTAAGCTTGGCTTTTTATGGCTGGCTGGCGTCATCTGTCATAAATCAAGGTGGGCTGAGGTTTAGCACTGAAGTTAGACAGAATCACTTGAAGAAAAACTGGAGTGGGTTTATTTTTTTATTTTAGTTACAGGCACCAGCCCAATATATATATAGCTTAAACTTAATTTGGTGTGTAATTGGGACTAGCTCTTTGGAGCCCTGGGTTATGTGTTTTGGAGCAGTTGAGAAGCGGGGCACGGCAGGGCAGGACGTGGTATGTTAATTGGGGACCTCTGGGACCCGTGAGAGAATTGGATTTAAGTCCCCAGTTAAAAAGAGCTTGGCAGTTTTATTGGAGTGTCCGAGAGTGTGTGTTGGGGAAACCGCCAGTTTGCGCCAACCCGAGAAAGTTTACTCACCTTGTGCCCAGCTGCCCATGGCGCATCCATGGCCTACATGCTGCAGAGGAGCTGGAGAGGTGGGAGGGCCTCTGCCAGAGTCGGTGGCCACTTGTCTGTAGTAGCATGCTGCTCAGCCCACGGTCCCAAGGAGGGTTTTGCATTTTATTACCAAAGTCTCGATAAAAAGGACGTGGGTCAGAGCAAACATGCGGAGAGGAAAAACAAAGGAAATTAAATGCAAAATCACTGCTGGTGAAAAACCACATGGAGGCCTTGACTTTAATACCACCAGAGCCGATGGGGGAAGTGTTCCCCAGGAGTCGGAACCAAAGGACGTTGGCCTGGTATTCCTGAAGCCTGGCCCCTCTCCTGTTTAAAAAGAAATTGCCATTTAATTTGTTTCTGAGTTTTATTTCTCAAGTGAACCAGCATGGGGCCTTGTAATGAGGTTGTGTTTCTGGGAGGTGTTGAAAGATGGAAAAAGGAACGAAACCACCAAGCAGGGACCGGGCTGAGCTAGAAGGGAGGGACGAGGCCTCTTCTCCAGGTGACAGTGGGCCCAGAGAGTCAGCAGCACTGAGATTGGACAGGCAGGCAGGGGCTTACTTGAGGGCCAGCTTCTCTGTGCACCATCTATGGGGCAGTAGATTGCATCGTGTGGTCTGCTGCCACCAGATGGTGGCCAGGACGCCTTACCTTGCCTCAAGAGAGGGAAGATGTTTCTTAATCAGGTTCAAAGATACACAAGGGCCGGCGTGAGCTGATGGAGTGAGTTGCATGGCTGAAGTGAGAGGGAGCTGGAGCCACAGAGAAAGAGAAGTAAGCAAGACGATGCGTTTCCCAGACCGCCGAGGAAGTCAGCTCAGACGGAGACTGGGAAAATGTCTGTGAGCATCTCAACAGGTTATTTTTATAGAAGGTTGAGCAGGAGATTTTTAGAAAAGAGAACCTCAAGTTACTCTTTGTATAAAGACCTCTTCTAAGAACAAAATTATACTAAAAACAGAGCAAGTTAGTGAAAGTTTTGAACCACTCATCTCATCTTCACATTGTACAAAACTGAAATTCTTGTGAAAGTTCTCTATTTACTCATTTAACCATGTTGCTTATTTTATAATGTAGAAGGTACATCTCAGCAGCTGTAGGGGAGAAAGAACACCTGCTCTATCCTCTGCCAATCCTTAACTAGCTATGAAACTTACATTTTCCTTTATTATTTCAGAATATTATAGGGGTACACACATTTTGATTATATAGTT
>CAUYPK010147128.1:0-26321 GCA_963574355.1 Loris lydekkerianus | reverse complement strand
ATTATGATGTGCCTGGGAGATGTCTTATTCGGGTTGAGTCATGCTGGGGTTCTGAAACTGTCTGCTATCTGAATTTCAGAATCTCTTGGCATGTCTGGAAAATTCTCTTTCATAATTTCATGGAGAAGGGCCTCTGTGCCTCACAAAGCCACTTCATCGCTTTCAGGGATTCCAATGAGGCAGGTATTAGCCTTCTTCTAATTATCTCAGAATTCTTTGAGAGAATGATCCGTTTTTGCTCTACATTTCCCTTCCTCTTTGAGAGTTTGGGAGCGTTCAAAAGCTTTGTCTTCAATGTCAGAAATCCTTTCTTCTGCTTGCTCCACTCTGTTACTGAGGGCTTCTACTGTATTTTTCAGATCTTTGAGGGCTGCAAATTCTTGCTTCAATGTGTCAAGATCTTTGGTGCTTTTGTCTTTAAATTTGTTGAATTCTTGAGACAACTTTTGAATTGCTCCTCAAATTTCTAATCCCAACTTTTGAATTGCTCCTTGAATTTCTAATTCCAATTTTTCCTTCATTTTGTTAATCTTGTTTGCAGTCCAAATTCTGAATTCGATTTCTGACATCTCAGCCATCTGTTTATAAATGGGATTTTCAGTTACATCTGCCATATCTTTCCTTAGGGGGGTTAATCTACTCTGGTTATTCAGGTTACCAGAGTTTTTCCACTTATTCTGCCCCATGATTATTTTACACCGTTCGACTTTTCCCCTGGAGCTTTGCAGAGGACCCGTACTGTGCTACGGCCTAAGAAACTGGGGACCTGTTTGGTGTGGTGGGGCTAAGTGGCTCTGTCTTGTTTTCAGCTGGTCTCTGTTTGACCCTAGTGAAACAGTTACTCTGGGTTGAAGTCTCAGCTGTGGGGAAATATCAGCAATTAAGTCACACCGCCCTTCACAGGCAACAATTGGGAAAGGAAAATCAAACCTTCCTACAACCACACACCCAGGGTACCACTTGGATAGTACTTGGGCAATTGGCTTGTTCAAAAGGTCCAAATCAATTGTCTCAGTCAGTACCTGCCTTAGGTGGAAGCGTTTAAAAGGTCTCTGGCAACTAGATCACAAGGGTCTGCAGACAACTCAATTATGACTTGCTCCGGTGCTCTATGAGGTCAAGAGGACCCACCCAACAAATAGACTAGTCTGGGAAGGTTGATGCCTCCTTCCCCACCTTTCACCTCTGTCACATCCTGTCACTGATAACCCCACAGGGCTGTGACCCAGTTGCCTCCAGTGATACTCCAGGGGTTTGCACCTGCCTGAATCACAAAGAAATCTATGTCTACTCAGTCAGGCCGCTGCTCTCTGCCTCTATCTGGCAGGGGGAGGTGAGGCCTGACAACTTCGGATGCTTGTTGGATACTGGGGGTGGTCACTCAGTTCCAGCCCCACCCTGATTGATGTTACTGACAGAACAACTTTGCAGAATTTGTTTCTGTCCCGGCTAAATTCCCCTGCAGAAGAGAAGCTGTGTTGAGTTCACAGAACCTGCACCTGAGGCCCTGTCTTTGCTGCTGCAGGTTTGTATTCACAGCACAGTTATCTGTCAATTCTAGCCTCCTGCCCTCCTTTGTCTAGGCTGATGATCCCCTGCAGCCAGGTGTGTCTTAGGCTAAGTAAAATGGTCCTCTGGGTCAGCCCCTCCCTGGGAGTCTGCAGCACTTCACATGTGTTTTCTAGTCCCCACGCTCCACCCAGGCCGGTACGCCTCAGGCATATTCTTTACTCACGGGGCCTGTGTTTCTGTCCCAGATCGGTTCCACCTGTGGTTGCCACCTGAGAAGATGCCCAGCCTCCTCTGGCTGCCCAGAGAGACAGGGGGTGTGACTCCAGAATGTCCAGGGGTGAGCCCTGTTGTTGCCAAAAATGGCTGCTGCTCTGCGCCTCAGGGCACCACCGCTCCGGTGTGGTTCCCTCTGAGCTGACCATCCTCTCCTCACTCCCATGCTGCAGAATCAGCACTGACCAGCAGCTGTCCAGGCCCCCCTGTCATACCCCTCGAGAAATCACCCATGAATTTGGACTCCTGGGGGACAGGCCTCCAGACCTCAGAGTGAGAGTGGAGGGGAGTGCTGGGAGCTCAGAATTGCAGGTAGAGGATATATACAGTGTCACACAGTTTTATGCCTGGCAGAAGAGCACCATGGCACCCTAGTAGGGGAAGTAGGTCCAGTTTTTAGAGGGTCTTTCCTGTGGAATTTAATGGGAGGACTTTTGAACTCTGCTCATTTGTTTATGGGGTACTCTAAGCCATTCTCATGGGGAAGGAGAGTCCCGTCTGCTTGGTGATGGATTTTGTACCTTTTGTTTGTATCCTTGGGGTTGCAGCTCGCCTCAGCAGGGTTGATGTGCGTTCTTCAACCTTCTCTCTTGGCGCAGCTCTAATCCCTCTTTTCACTTTCTTAATGGTATCCTTTGAAGCATAAAAGCTTTTAAAATTTTGTTAAAGTCCAATCTATTTTCTTTTCTTTTTTTTTTTTTTTTGCTTGATGATATGCTTGTAAGAAATGGTTGCCTAATCCAAGGTCATGCAGATTTTCACCTATATTTTCTTGTAAGAGTTTTATAGTTTTAGATCTTACATTTAGTATTTGATCCATTTTGTGTTGATGTCTGAATATAGTGTGAAATAGAGGCCAGATGCATTCATTTAGATGTGGATGTCTAGTTGTCCCAGCACCATTTCTTTCCTCCATTGAATGGTCTTGGTACCATCACCAAAATTCAATTGACCATAAATATATGGATTCCAAGTTCTGTCCCATTAGTCTTTATATCTGTCCAAATACCACATGATCTTGACAATTGTAGATTTGTAGGAAGTTTTGAAACTGGGAAGTGTGAGTACTCTGACTTTTGTTCTCCTTTTTTAAGACTGCTGTGGCTATTCTGGTCCCTTGCAATTTCATATGAATTTTAGAATAGACTTCTCCATTTCTGGGGGGCAGGAGGGTGATGAGAATTCCATTGAATCTTTAGGTCAATTTGGGGAATATTGCCATTTTAACAGTAGTACGTCTCTCAATCTATCAACACAGGTTGTCTTTGTGTTTATTTAGGTCTTCTTTGATTTATTTCAGTATTGTTGTATAGTTAATCTTGTACTTTGGTTAAATATCTAAAAAAATTTTTTTTGTCTTACTGTATTGCCCAGGGTGGTTTAGAACTCCTGGCCTAAAGTAATTCTCCTGCCCTTGCCTCCCAAAGAGTTGGGATTACAGGCATGAGCCACCACACTTAGCCATAAATTGTGGATTTTTCATAGATTTACTTTATCATAGATTGAGAACGTTTCCTTCTATTCTGAGCTTTTTGAGTATGTTTACCGTGAAATAGTATTGGAAATATTTTGTGAAATATTTTTTCTGTGTCTATTGATAACCACACATTGATAAAATCTTCAAAAACTGAGGTTTTGGCACTACTTTTGAGGATGACCTCCACAGTTAAAAACCAAAGGCAGGATGGTGTCAGGAACATTCAGAAACAAACTGCCCTGACCCTCTCCTCCACTGGTATGTGACTGTTTTAAGATTTCCAACTGATGTTGAACAAAGTGCAGCCAAAATTTTAGAGTTCTTTAAAAGTTCAGTCCCACTTAGGATGCTTAAGTTGATTTCAAAAGTAATTCTTCAAAGGCTCAGACATTTCTGAAATCTAATTGCTGGTGGATAGTAAAGAGAAAAGGTGTGAACTGTCGTAGTGAAGCATTTAAAAAAGTCAACATCATCTCTATTAAAAATTTTTGTAATCTATATCTATAAAGCATATGTAAACATTGATAAGTACAGCTGCTGTTTGAATTCATAGAATATCACAATTTATTATATTGAATTATAAGTTATGTGTGTACCACAGTTTATTCCAAGTATACTTTTGCTCAAAAGAGTCTTGATTAGCTAGGCAAGGTGGCTCACCAGTAAATCTAGCACTCTGGGAGGCCAAGGTGGGTGTATTGCATGAGCTCAGGAGTTTGAGACCAGCTGGAGCAAGAGTGAGACCCCATCTCTACTAAAAATGGAAAACTGAGTCAAGAGGATTGCTTGAGCCCAAGAGTTTGAGATTGTTGAGTTGTGATGCCATGACACTCTACCAAGGGTGACAAAATGAGACTCTGTCTCAAAAAAAAAAGTCTTGATTAGTAAGCACCTTAGTGTTACCACAATGCTATATTCAACCAAATTTGTATTTATGTTATCATTGCAAAAATAACTAATTCTATCTTCAATTTGGAATTTTTTTTGAGATAGAGTCTCACTATGTCACTCTGAGTAGAGTGCTGTGGCATCATAGCTCACAGCAACCTCAAACTCTTGGGCTTAAGTGATAATCTTGCCTCAGCCTCCCAAGTAGCTGGGACTACAGGCGCCTGCCACAATACCCGGCTATTTTTTGGTTGTAGTTGTCATTGTTGTTTGGCGGGCCTGGGCTGGGTTTGAACCGCCAGCTCTGGTATATGTCAATGGTGTCCTAGCCACTGAGCTACAGGCACTGAGCCTCAATTTGGAATTTTTAATTGAATTTACAATAACATTCACAATACTGTAAATGCTTTACTTTTGGCAGGATATTGTAAAACTTTTAATTAGATGAAAAAATTGAGCCATAATTGGAATTAACTGATTTTTTTATTTGAACTATCTGATAACACTGGTATTAAACTAGCATCATTTAACTCTTAATAGCAGTTTTTTCTGATATTAATTTACTTTTTGTCTATTCATGAAAGAAGTTTGGCATCAAAAATTAGCAAAATCTGGCTCAGCACCTGTAGCTTACGGCTAGGGCGCCAGCCACATGCACCAGAGCTGGTGGGTTCGAATCCAGCCTGGGCCTGCCAAACAACAATGACAACTGCAGCCAAAAAATAGCCGGGCATTGGGGGAGGTGCCTGTAGTCCAGCTACTTGGAAGGCTGAGGCAAGAGAATCGCTTAAGTCCAAGAGTTTGAGGTTGCTGTGAGCTGTGATGTCATGGCACCCTACCCAGGGCAACAGCTTGAGAATCTGTCTCAAAAAAAAATTAGCAAATTCCACTTAAGAGGAGAATCATTTGATCCAAACGAAAAGTTGTGCTTTGCAAAGCCATATGTCGACACACCTTCTACAACTGCATGTGATAAATCAATGCCTTTGGGTGCAGTCTTCTTAAAATAATTGCTAATCTTGGGTGGCGCCTATGGCTCAAAGGAGTAGGGCACTGGCCATATGCCGGAGGTGGCGGATTCAAACCCAGCCCCGGCCAAAAACTACAAAATAATACTAATAATAATAATTGCTAATTTCTGAAGAAAATGCTGTTGCTGCTTCTAATGCTTATGTGGTCAAGAGTATCACAGTGGTAGACAATAAATACTGAAGAACATTTTGTGCAAGTTGCATATCCATCAACTTTCTTGTGAAATAGAAATTTGGTACTTAACTTCCCCTAAATACGTTTATATTTTTGAACTCATTGCTTTGAAAGGATTTACTACAAAATATAAAAGTATTGCCAAACAAGAAAATAAATAGTTATTGGTTAGCATTATATAATAAATAACTAAGCCACAATATGAAGAGCATTCCAAAAGCTTGCTTCATGTGTTCTGCCTCCACTACCCTCATATTTTATGTACATCAACCCAAGTAACTTCTCACTGACCTTTCCAATCAGTGTTCTGGATGCTTTGCACGTTGAAAAGTCTGTGGCGCCACAGGTGGGCCAGGGTAACAAATCCTTCTACAACCACCCAACACAATCTCTAGTGTAGGAGCATACTTAGTTTTGTCAGGGAACACCCTATAAACCAATTTTGACAGACGTATGTCAGTTATATTATAAAAGGGGTGGAAAGAATTATGAGTTATATAGTCGATCATCTTTCAAATGTGTTGAAGTGAGAAATCAGTTCACTCTACACGAGTCTTACACACTACTACCTGAAACTGTGGCAGAAAGTGGAAGTTACCTAACCTAGCCCAGTTCATTTTAACACAATTGTTATTAGTAAGACTTCATTAGAAAATGGAAATTCCAGAACATGTCCTAAACGAGATGAGATTCCAGGAAAACAGGTGTATATTGGGCTTGTCCTTGGCAAATCAAGATATATGGTCTACCTACCACCAATGGCCTGGGGGAGAGAGCCCACCGGGGTAGAGAGGGCTAGGGCAAAGGTTGGTAATAATCATTCTTCTTCACCTTCTCATTTATTCAAAGACCTGAAAAGGACTCAGATGTTTCTTTGATGCCTAATGGGATCTAGACTGGGTTCCATGGGATGCAGTGGCTTTCTTTAATCTTTCAGGTAATCTATAGAGAAATCTTTACTTTGTAATTTGAGAGTCCTGAAAAAGGGGGTTACACAGAAATGGAGGTGAGAACATCTAAAATCTCTTTCAAATTTTGATTGGAATTGGACCTCTCAATGGCTAAGGTCCATTTTGCTGAGAGCAAATATTTAGTAACATTTTCTCCTCTCTGACCTTCTGGCCTTAAGGGCATGATAGCAGCTTCCTGCTATTGCTAATCTTTGGGGTGCATCATTGTACCCTATTAGACTTCTTAGCTCTTTCATCAACTTGGTAATCAATTCCCTGTATTAAATTCTCTGTTTGAAATTTTTGAAATCCTTTCTGTTTTCCTCATTGAACCTGGATTGATTCAGATCTCTTCCCCTATTTCCTTTTTGTTATAATTTGTAAGTGCTTAATGTTGCCCATAGCAATGGGATTGAGCTATGCCTGCCTGGGTTTTCTATATTTTATATACTTCATCTTCCACTTTGTATCCAAATTTGCACATCAATGTCCCATTACATTGTTTTCCGAGAAAAAAGCTAGCAATTTGATGTCCAGTTGTGTCAAGGTATTAGGGCAGGTTAATGGATTACTGTGTATCCTTCTCAGTAGTCCTCAGATTTTGCACAGAAATGTATGGCCACATGATGCTTCACTCAAAGAGTCCCAATTAAAATTTCAAACTTTTCCTGGGAACTTCTAAAAACTTCACCAAGCATGCAGTATACTTTCATAAAGTTGGGCTTTTCCTCTGAGTAACTTCCATTTTCTCTAACTGACGAGAATTTAGGAAGCTGAAAATGAAACAAGCTGGGCTCAGAGAAGCCACAGATTGAAAATAGCAGAAGAGTTATTGGCACATGCTTTTCTGCAGTAGACTTCCACAGAAGACCTGCTGATCAACAGAATGACTAAGTCCTATTCCCTAGGGGTATAAATGTAGGTTACAGGAGGAATTTGGGTTTCATGGCCGGGGAGAGGTCAGGGATGGGCAGGTGGGGAAATGATGGGGCAGAGAGTTGTGTTTGAGCTCCAGAGCAATCAGGTGTAGGGTGAACTAAGGATGGAGGCAGAGAAAGGAGAGAGGCAGGAAAGAAGCAGAAGCAAATGCTGGACTTTATGAATCTCCAGCTGCCTCAAGGCTGCAACCTGAGAACAGTGGAAACCATTGTCCCTGGGATGCAACAGTGACCATACTCCCTTATCCCTGCCTCTAGGATCAGACCCCTCTTAAAGTTACCCCAGAAGAAAGAGTAATGTCAAGTAGTGGCCCACAGTGAGAAATTTTTCCAAAGTCTTAAAGCAGTTATCCAAAACAGGCATCTAATATATTTATTTATGACTCGCCATAAATACAGCACTAGCAATATTATCTTCATATGAGGAATTGACTTCGTAGAGCCTTAGAAAGTTACAACATCATAAATATCTGTGAACATGTTATTTCACTGGCTCTCATAATTTTTCCCTTCCACCATGGTTCTGACCAATTTTAGAAGTTTCCATGTAAATATATGAAAGTAATAGTAGGAAAAAATGAAACCAGGACAAAATGAGGTCAAGTATCATGTTTAATCTATAAATATTATGATAGAATATGAAATTGTTTAATAGGTAGCTAAGTCTTAGCGTGGTGGGGAAGATGATGTTATGTCACCAGTCTAGAAAGAAAGGATGCCTAAATAGGGAATGGAGCAGGTCACTTTATTCTTGTTTTTTTTTTTTTTTTTTTTTTTTTTCATTTTGAGGCAGAGTCTCACTGAGAGATTGCTCAGACTACCAGGCAAGAGTGTCCTGGAGTCACCATCAGCCCAGCTCACAGCAACCTCAGACTTCTGGGCTCGAGTAGTCCTCCTGCCTCTACCTCCTGAGTAGCTTGAACTACAGGAGCCTCCCACAACATCTGGCTAATTTTCTTTTTGTATTTTTAGTAGAGATGGGGTCTCACTGTTGCTCAGGCTGGTCTCAAACTCCTGAGCTTAAGGGATCCTGCTTCAGTCACCCCAGAGTGTTAGGATTACAGGCGTGAGCCACCAGGCCCAGCCAGGAGCAACCATCTTTAGATTCTCCTCTTACCTGTAGTTAATGATGGCCATCCTTATAAATGATTTGGCGGTGTCCTAAGATACTAGACCCAGCACATTTATGTACATATAAATGTATCCTTGCACTTATTTATAACCAACCCCTCTCATTATTTTACAACACTCAATGCCCTGTGACATTTCTGAAAGTGTGCCATGAAACAAAAATAATTCTGAAACAGAGTTCCCATCTACTGTCACTAACAGTTGTTCAGGTAAAAATGAATAGTTTGGGTTTTACGAAGGTGTTAATTCAGGGAGCAATTATGGAAATGGGTTAACAATTATTGCTCACTTGAGTTTTTGAAAAAATATGCCATGGGTATGACCTGTGGTTGTCTCTTTTTACCTTGAATCTGGAGCCCTCCCCTGCTCCCAGGTTACTTTTCTAGTTAACTTGAGACTCTCAAGAGAACTTTCTCAATGTTTTTGATTTCCAGATGTGCTGCACAAGTTGGGAGCAGGCAGATTTCTGGTTGAAGACTTCAGGTTCAAGGCTGTATCTTCAAGAGGCACACTAGGGAGGGGTCAGCCACTGTCTGAAAGTCCATGTTGTTTAGGTAAATTGGTATTAATAGGGCAGATTAGAAAGGGGGCTTGTTTAATAGTTTGCTGGCAACTGCTCTGATTTCCTCCAGAATTCCTCTCAAAGGCTGAGCAGATTCAATAAGATTATATCGTAGAAGGTACAGAAATGGAGGTGGTAAGAATATTGATTTGGAGAATCCATGGGATGAAGAGAAAAGCCTAGGTCTGGAAAACTAGGTTCTCCTTCCTCCTGAGGCTTTTCTAAAGATAAGCGCTGTGGCTTTGGAGAGAAGGTGTCTGCCTTGTTATCTGCTTTAGAGCAGCAATGAAGAGGGAGTGGAAAAAAAAAAAAAAAAGCATACCATATAGTCTAAAAGAAACTACACCTTATAGTTCACCAGTTTCTTAAACGTTTCATTATTCTTTTCTATGAATTGTCTTTATTTTTTATTTTATTATTATTATTTTTTGAGATGGCCTCATTTTGTTGCCCTTGGTAGAGTGCTGTGGCGTCAGAGCTCACAGCAACCTCAAACTCTTGGGCTAAAATGATCCTCCTGCCTCAGCCTCTCAAGTAGCTGGGACTACAGGTGCCTACCCCAATGCCCAGCTATTTTTAGAGACGGGGTCTTGCTTTTGCTCAGGCTGGTCTCAAACTCCTGAGCTTAGACAATCTATCTACCTAGGTCTCCCATAGTGCTCGGATTACAAGCATGAGCCATCGCACCAGGCCTTATGAATTGTCTTTAATTTCAAAATATTAACTGGGTACAAATGTTTTTGTTATGTGGGTATCTTGTATAATGCTTGTGTCAGGGCTTTCAGTGTGCCCCTCACCGGAATACTGTTTGTTGTACCTGACAGGTTTTTATCCCTCATGTCCTTCCACCCACGCCCTTCTTGGTTTCCTTTACGTCTCTTGGTGCCCGTATGTGCTCATTGTTTAGCTCCCAGTTATTAGAGAGGACATGTGGTGGTTGTTTTTCTACTCCTCAGATAATTCACTTAGGATGATGGTCTCCAGTTCCATCAAGTTGCTGCAAAAGACATTATTTTCATGGTGTGTGCGTGTGTATACACACCACATTTTCTATATCCACACACGGTTGATTCCACATCTTTGTAATTGTGAATTTTGTTGTGGTAAACAGGTATAGGGTTTTTTGTTCTTTTTTAATTTAAGACTACTAAGGGGTACAAATGTTTTGGGTGCATACTTTACTTTTTGCACAAATTGAGTCGAGGTTATAAGCATGCCCCCCAGACAGAGTGCACTGTACCCAATAGGTTGAAGGTACCCACCCCCTCCTCCTCACTCTCCCAGCTTGATTTTTATGGAGATTTATTTCTACATATGCACTTAGGTATTGATAAGTCAGTTTCAACCTACTAAATACAGGCATTTTTTGACATATTCTTCTTTGGGTTAATAGCCAGCAGTGGGATTTCTGGATTGAATGGTAAGTCTACATTTATTTCTTTGAGGAATCTCCATACTGTTTTCCACAGAGGTTGCACTAATTTGCAGTCCCGCCAACAGGGTATAAGTGTTCCTTTCTCCAATAGCAGCTACAGGACCACAAGGGATAGTGAATACCAGTGACCAATTCCTTTTTATATCACTCATGCTGGAGGGATTTTTTTCTCTCTTGTCCTGATTTCAGTGGAAACTCAGCAATCTCTGAGCCCTTTTACAAGGCACAGTTAGGAGCTTATAAAGAAAGAAGATAGAGTTAGAAACACACGTAAGCACACCAAACAACCACTGTAAGTGATGTAGGCACACCTGCCAGGTAGTCAGGAAGGTTTGAGGGCTGAAGGTGAAGGACAGTGTGAGCTTATAGGACATGGTAGAACTCAAAAAACCACTTCTGACATAAACACCCTTATTCAAATGCCACAGACACACTGTTTCTCTAAACAGAGAGTCTTGAGGCCCTGCAGTTTTTATGTTGGAGCAAAAGATTTGGGTCAGAACCAAAGTTTTAAAGACTTTTTATTGAAGAAGTTCAAAGATTTCATTGGCCAGCAGCCAAGTGGGACCTGATTTGTTTGCATTTCCTCTGGGAACTCACAGGCAAGTGAGGAATTGGCCAGCCACAACTGTGAGGGTCACCCACACCCCTGTGGGCCTTTTCTCTCTGAGCTGTTACAAGGTGGGGGCAGAGAGCCGGGGGTGGAGGATGGGAGAGAAGTCGGTTCCAGCAAAGGCCGAGTTCAGCAGCCTGGCTAGGCTGCAGTTCTCTCTTGGGTGAAGGAGTATCTCTCCAAATACACCACCCTGGCATTGATTAGTCCACAATTGATACCACTGTGACTCAGGGGGTAAGTAAGAGGCAGCCTGGGGAGAGATGGGAGGTGAAATATTACCTCTTCTTCCCAGTGATGGTTGGAGGAACCATCTTGAGATAGCTCCATGCTTTTGAGATATCAAGCATCTGTGCTAATGGGCAGGTTCTCCACATTCAAGTTCTTGGACATGTTAAGTTTAGCCAAGAATCTTTCAAATAATCCTGTTCTTTGCAGTTAATTCAGAGGAAGTTTAGGGAAAATTGTCAACTGGATATAACCTTTAAAGAGGAAAAAATATGTTTTGCTATGGTTTTTGAAAGTACGCGTGTGTGCACACACAAACAACATGAAGGTTTCTCCTTTTCTTGGGATTTTGATCACAGTGGCAGAAAATTAGGCCAAACTGTGAAAGGGTATGTGATTGCAAAAAGAGGAAGAGTTAAAGAGATTAAAAGAAGTGGGTCTCTGCTTTTCCTAGACTGATGAGTCCTGGCATGTGACTGATGCCCTTAAGCTGAAGATTTCAGGATCCCTTCAGTGATCTGAACGTCCACAAGGGGTTGGAGCAGGAAAGCCCCCACAGGGCAAGGAGACCCAAGAGTGAAGGTGCCTGTTCTTGTATCGAGCAGCAGGGGAGTAACACTTTTAATTCCTTTCCCCTCCCAACTAAATGAAGGACAGGGCCTCCACTCATATAGAATGGAGAGAAGTGCCCCACTGAATTCTGGGCACTTGAATGTGGGGGAATGACTGGATGTGGACTGATAACTTGAATTGGCTGCTGGTTGGTCTCTCCAGAAATGAGATGCCTGTTGTCAGAATAGAGGCATGAGGGCCAGGCAATCCCTGATTTTTGTAGGGCAATACTCAGCCGTTGTAGGAACAGCCTTGTCTGTCAGCACTTACAGTCCTGCCCTGTGCTAGGGGACCTGCAGTGAAAGGGACCTGGCCCTTGGGGGAGGCTCGTGAGCAACCAGCCATCACTTACATCATGGTTGGAGCACCCTCATTCTTTTTTTTTTCTTCACTTCATTGGCTGTAAGGTTCCTTTCCTTAGATGAAGCCTTCCTCCCCTTGCTCAAAGAGTAAGGTTGGTATCCCTGATCAACTTGCAACTGTAGAGGACCAAATGTCCATGTTCCCCAGGGGCCTCTCTCCCGTGTTCCTGTGTGTTGCTGGCTCCTCTTCTTCCTCCTTTCTGGGAGTCCCATGGCTGGCTGGTCTGAGGTTGGGTTCAATTTTTTAGATTCTTTTTCTCCAATAGCTGAAAAGAAGAAATACCCTCAAGGGGGATCCAGGAGTCTTCCTAGAACTCCTGGTTCTGGGAGTAGTCCTTTCCCACCTTGGGATTTCCAGACTGTCCTACATTACTGGAGAGGAGGTCTTGGGGAAAAAAGGGCTAAAAGGTGGCATTTACCCTTAAGGGTGAGGACTCTTGTTTAATGTTCCAGGGAGACTGGGCAAAATATAGTTCTGGAAATTATATCTCCAGATCAGTATCCCAAGTCATGGAACTTAGAAGAAAATTTCTTTGTTTTCTTTTTTCTTTTTTTGAGACAGAGTCTCACTCTGTTGCCCTGAGGTTGAGTGCCATGGCATCATCATAGTTCACAGCAACCTCAAACTCTTGGGCTCTAGCAATCCTTAGGCTTTAGCTTCCAGAGTAGTTAAGACTATAGGCACCCACTACAACACCTGGCTAATTTTTCTATTTTTAGTAGGATGGGGTCTCACTGTTGCTCAGGCTTGTCTTGAACTCCCGATCTCCAGATCACTAGGATTACAGGTGTGAGCCACTGCCCCTGGCCTAGAAGAAAATTTAAACAGTTATTTTAGAACAGTAATTCTTAACCTTCCTAGTGCCGTGGCCCTTTAATACAGTTCCAGTGGGTTGCGACCCACACGTTGAGAACCGCTGCTTTAGAAGGTAATTAGAGATGACGAACGGAATAAATATAGCAAATGTGAAACTCACAACATTGCCAGGACAACACAGGCCACGTATCCCAGGGTTGGATGACTTTTAGCAGTGTCCACTTCAGGAAGGCAGCTATCTGAGGACGTCCTGCTGATAGTCTCAGGTGATGGAAATAGGAGCAGAAGAGCAATGGAGTGCCCATGTGCTCAGTGGGTGTGCCTCATGGACACAAAGGAAGAAGGCGGTGGACTTAGTTTCAAAGCTGGAAAGGGCGGAGGTAAAAACAATTCAGGAAGGAATTGCATTCTCCAAACCCACAGAATTTGAGATGCAAAGACTTTCAAGTTGAGCCCCCTATACTGGGTCAGCAAACTACTGTGTCTGAAAATCACCAGGAATCTTAACTAAGCAGATTCCCAAATCCTAGCTGCAGAGATTTAGTTTAGGTAGTTTGGGAGTGGGACCTGGAATTCTGGATTTTTGCTGGACTCATCCTCCATCTCTGGGAATTCTGATGCAGGTGGTTCGCGGTCCACATTTTGAGGTCCTCTGCCCTCTGCAATGCCTAAATTCGTTCTGTGGCACTGCCAGCACACAGCCATTGACTCTGCATCCAGCCAGGGGGCTGCAGCATGAGGGAGTAGCCAAACTCAGGCAGCCCTGGTATCTAATCCACCTCCCTGCAGAGGCCTCCCCTGTTAAGAGGCTGATGAGGCTTTTCCTTAAGGGCATGTTGAGGTGGGGGATGAGGCAGAATGCTTAGAAAGGGGCTTCAAGCAGGGGACAGAAGGAAATCTGGGCCTGCTGAACTAAGAAGTCTGAAGGGCCCATACAAACGTAGATATAAAGTGACTTAAATAACCAATGACTAATAAAAAGAAACTATCAATGAAATGAAAACTACCAATAGAAAAGGGGAATACTGCCTAGAGACACAAAGAGGCCAATGAAAGACTTGCAGCCAGTTTCAAAGGAAGAAGATATTTATACCCTGCAGGCCTGGACCTTTCTGTCTATCTCACCTGCGCTCCTTCATGAGAGGGACCCACTTGCAACTCTCTTTGAAAGTGCCCTAACTTTCTCTTTGTTTTTCCTAAATAAAATTTTTCTTAGTTACCCTGAAAGTTGTGTGACTTTTGCTTTGTATTCAAGCTGCCAGTGCTGTTCCAATTTAATTGTTTCCATTCATTATTACTTTCAATTACCACTGTGTCTTGGTTGAACTTTCTAGCTCAGCCAAGTAATTGAATCAGATCAACTGGGTTCAGGGAAGTGGGACCCTCGACCCCCAACAGGGAACGTAGATGGCACTTACGGCTCATTTTAGGATGCAGTTCAGCACAATGAGTTTTCATCCCTCATACAACTGGGATTTGCCTGCTCTGCTTCTAAGAGCACAGAACTATTCTGATATTGAGATATTCTTACGATTTTTTGGCGGGGGGGGGGAATCACCTTTTATGTTGCTAATAAGATCTGAAGGTGGACAGGGAGGTGACTGATAAGATATTGGGTTTCTTTTTGAGATGATGAAAATGTTTAAAAATTGATTGTGGTTATGGTTGCATAAGTGGGTGAATACAGTCAGGCACCAGTTAATGATGGGGATATGTTCCAAGAAATGTGTTGTTAGGTGAGTTTGTCAACTGTGAACATCACAGAGTGAGTGCACTCACACAAACCTAGGCTGTGTGGTGTACAGCCTGTTGCCCCTGAGCTACAAGCCTGTACGGCTTGTTACTGTACTGAGTACTGTAGACCGTTGTAGCACAAAGGTAAGCATTTGTGTATCTAAACATAGAGAAGGTCCAGTAAAAGATAAAAAATGGTTCACTAATATAGGGCACATACTAACGAATGAAGCTTGCAGGACTAGAAGTTGGTCTGGGTGAGTCATGAGTGGTGAGTGGATATGAGGGCCTAGGACACTGCTGTACACCGCTGTACTTTACAGACACTGTACACTTGGGCTATAGTGAATTTATAAAAAAAAATTTTTGTTTCTTCAATAATAGCTTACTGAAACTATAAATTTTAAAAAAAATTTTAGACCCTTTTGTAATAATACTTAGCTTAAAACACGAACATCATATAGCTGCATAGATAGATCTTTATATCATTATTCCATAAGCTTTTTTCTATTTTTAAAATTTATTTCTTTATTTTTGAGACAGCATCTTGCTCTGTTTCCTGGGCTAGTGTGCAGTGGCATGATCATAGCTCACTGAAACCTGAAACTTCTGGGCTCGAGGGATCCTCCTGCCTCAGCCTCCTGAGTAGCTGGGACTATAGGGGCACAGTCCCACATCCAGCTAATTTTTTCACTTTTGGTAATGCCAGGGTCTTCTTATGTTGCTCAGCCTGATCTTGTATTCCTGCCTCAAGCAATCCTTCTGCCTTGGCCTCCCCAAATGCTAGGATTATAGGCATGAGCCCCTGTGCCTTTTTTTTTTTTTTTTTTTAACTGTTCAAACTTTTTTGTTAAAAGCTAACAAACACACCCCTTAACAGGGTCAGGATCATCAAGACATCATCAGGTGATGGGGATTTTTCAGCTCCATTGTGTAATCTTAACAGACAATTGTCGTATATTTAGTCAGTTGTTGACTATATGTTAGAAACCCTGAATTGTACACTTAAAATGGGTGAACTGCATGTTACGTGAATTATATCTCCATAAAGCTGTCAAAAAAGAGGTCTGAGAATCCCATAAAATGTTTTATTTGTTGGGGGAATGGCTTTTAAAATATATTTTAAGATAATTCAGATAGTATCCTATATTTGACTCAAATCAGTAATGACTTACTTATGACTTTCCTTATTACCTGATTATCTGTCCTGAGATATTTTACTGGAGTCTGACACAATTTTAATTTGGAATGTATGTCTTAGCTGAGGATTGGGCCTAACATTGACTCCCAGCAGCTCCTTTTTTTCTGGGACTGGGAAGAGGGCCCTGGCTGGCTACCTGGGCCCACCTTGTACAGTTCCCTGGTCTTTACAGACTCTTGTTTTACCTTGTGTCTTCTGGCTGAAAGCTTTTCCCCTCTGAAATCCATGAAATTAGATCTTCATTCAAAAGTCTTAAAGAAAATAATTGAGTTATTTGTCAATTTGGAAGCTAGTCTTTCATTTAAATAATGAATAGGTTTTCCTTCTAAGAAAACTACAGGGCAGAAATATCCAGAGCTGCTCTTCAGTGTTGCTCAGGACATGGAACTGTGGGACCGTAAGGATTCAGAAGGATCTGTGCAACAGTTGAGGTGAAGGGTAAGGATATCACCAGGTAGTGGGAAAGCTAAGACTAAGCCTCCTGACTCACGGTTGCTTCTAGGTTCTACACTTTCTGTTATCCATGCAAGCTGAAAAGAGCAAGACACTCCAAAACATGCATCTCCCGTCTCCCCAAATCCAAATCCCAATGATCTGTCTCTAAAACCAAGTTGTAATCGTTTCTGAAACACAAAGTAGGGGCAGTCCCATCCCGTTACCAGAGGAAAGGTGACCCTCTCAGCAGGAAGCCAGCTGATCCGGGAGATGGATGGAGCCCAGATCACTCCTTGGGGACCAGCACATAAGCTCTGCTGTCACAGAGGACAGAACCTAAAAAGCGCTTCTCTCCCTAACATCCCCTAATTGCTGCTTCCCACTAGCCTCCGGCACTCATTCCATGCCAAGGTCTGGCTCCTGTCCAGCTGCTCTTCAAGCTAAGAGCCAAATCCCGTACTCGCTTGTCCTAGGAACTGGTCCAGAATGACCTTAGTAGGCAGCTAAGAGGAGCTCTATATCAAGGCCTGGGAAGGCTGGCTGCCCAGACTCTGGCTGCCTGGGTGGGCGGTCTGGACCCGTCTCTGCAGAGACCTGCCCCAGCTCAGGAGGAACAAGTAAGGAAAAGGCAAAGTTAGTGGTGGTGCTGAGGTGCTGCTGGGGGCAGGTCTGAGTGTTTGCTCTGGCCGATCTCTCTTTCTTTCTGGGACTGGAGGAGGAATTTGATGCCACAAGTATCTGAGTGCCACGTACCTCATTCATCAGGAACAAGCTCCTGGGACTTGGGAACCACACAAGGTCTCCTAAGGCCCGAGACTGTCTGCATGCCAGCAGTTGAGGCTGGAACTTAGACAGTGTGAGCACGTGCAGGTGAGTTCCTTCTCCCCAGTTCCTCCTCCATTCCCTTCCATAGGAGGAAGTGTCTGCTTTCTCCAGAGATGGACACTCTTTAGTCTCAGGGTTGCCTGGACAGGTTAGTCAATTCTTTGATTTGATTTAGATGTGGTAGCTTTTCTTGGCCCGTCTTGGCAGGCGGGACATGTGGAAACCCACCTGTACGTGTAAAGCACATGTAGACCCCACACGCTAACTCACCTTTCAGCTTTTGAGCCCCCACAAATGAGTCACTGTTGAGCACAAGGTGACATTTGCTCTTGCAAGCCTCCACTTTCATATGTGTAGCAATGTCTGTCAAAATTGAGCATTCACAGAACCACAAGTTATGTCTGACCACAAGTTATGTCTGTAGATCTCTGGGAGATGCCAGACCTCGTTTAAAAAACACACGAATAAATTATTTTCTTTCACTTGAGATGCTTCATCAGCACAAACAAAACATTGCACACAAGCAGAGAAACTCCGACTCTGAAACCAGATGGTATCACATGGCTCTAAGTTCATCTCCATGATTCAGAACATACTTAGGTTAATTTTAGCTTTTAAAAGAAAGTTTTCAGAATAAAACAAAAAATTAAGAACTTCTCTTGAAACTCATGGAATCCAGCTCCCTGTGGGCTCTGTTCTAAGGACTTTCAGGGATTCATTGATGCTATTTTGAGGAATATTGTTGTGGAAGAGTCTTTTCCCCAATAAGCAAGACCTCCACCTAAAGGAAGAGCACAGAGTGTGCCCAGTTTGGGCTGTGGGTCATATCAAGGGGTCAGGAAAAATAAGGGAAGCCATTGGCCACATGACTCTGTGTTGGGAGGGCCTCCGTGATCCTCTCCTCCAAGGAGATCTGATTGTCAACATCCTCGTCCACTGTTGGACAGCTCCTGCTAATGTGATGTTTTCACAGCCAAAGTTGGCTGATCAGAATTTTCACTGATTGGTTTTGCTCTGGGTCTCTGGGATCATGTTGAATTATTAAACAAACAAAAAACAAGAAAGGTACGGGGGCAGAGGACATATAGGCCTGATTTGAGCTCCTTTCTCTCTCTCTCTCTCTTTTTTTTTTTTTTTTGCAGTTGCTGGCCGGGGCTGGGTTTGAACCCACCACCTCTGGCACATGGGGCCGGCGCCCTACCCCTTTGAGCCACAGGTGCCGCCCCACTCCTTTCTCTTTTTATATTAATGGATACACGCAGTTCATTGGAGCAGCCAGTGAATCTACCAGGTGTCCCAAAAGTCACCCCTAAAGTCACCAAATGCAGGGAAAATGGGAAATTGTAGCTAAATGTACCTTTATTTCTAAAATATTCTTTTTTACAAAGAGGTGGCCCACATGTTGAGAATATTTTGAAAAATATTATTTTAAAATTTTATAATGAACATTTTGGAAATAAAAGGACATTTAGCTACAATTCCCCATTTTCCCTATATGGTTACGTTACGGGTGACTTTTGGGACACACTGTACTGATTTGTTTCTGAAAAATGTACAGATGGAGGAGATGGGAGTTTGGAAAAGAGGCACAGATGGAGAAGTCTTTTCATTTTGATTTGTCACCGAGCAGAGACCTGGAGTTACAGAGGGTGTTAAGACTCACAGATGCAAAAAGCAGGGAGGTAGAGTGATACCACACATGGCAGGCGGCAGCTGGCAGGCAATGTGTGTCTGCAGGGTTCAGAGACATGAGGAAGGACACGCACACCAAAGGGCAGGCTGGGGATTTCATCACAAGTCCCCAGGGTCCCCCTGTTGGGACAGAGCTGAGTGTTCAGGGAGGGAGGGTCAAAGACCAGTGAAGCTTCCAGATGACTGTTAAGAGCTGCTGCCTCCACTTCCAACCCGTAATGAGTTATCTCTCTCCTTGATCCTCTGAGCCGGGCACTGCTCTCTGAGGTCCATCTGGGGCTTAGCAGTCGAGTGACTTTGTACTGTTGCTCCTTTTTGAAATTAGTTGCCTTTTCCCATTTTTGCAAAATGACATGTTCGTTGTTTGGGACACCTAATTGTGGATACCTCTATCTTTGCTCTTGTGGTTCTCATTACTGGAAGTTTTGTACAGAGTTCTGAGCACAGATGCACACATACAGAGAGGCCTGTTTCCAAAAGCATCTGCCAGCCTCTCACGTTTTTCCAGCCAAAACAGATTTTTGGGGCCACCAGATGTGGTTAGCAGCCTCAAGATAAACCAATATGACTGTGTAATAAGAATCTGTCTTTGGTCTCTAGATTTTTATATGAAGTTTTTGACATTTGTAGGTCTTTCAAGCCGCTTAATGAAACTTGAGAATCACTTGAGTTTGGATGCCAATAGCATGTCTGAAATGTGTGCTTGGGATTGGTTTTGGCTTTGTATTTTTAAATGAGTTGCTTATGGGTAGGCAGCCCTGCTCCCTGGCCTTAACTCAGGGCCCTTGTATGGAGGGCCTACTGGTTCCTGCAGCAAGGGAACCTGAGGCAATTAAAAGATGTTTGGGTCCACACTCTGCCATTGCACCTGACCAGAGCAGGAGGGACCTGGTTTCGTGGGCTGTCACAACCCGAGATAGCTGCTCTTCTGCCACCTCTGCTTGTGCTGTGGCCTGTGGAGGCAGAAACCACAACCTTCTATGGCTGCAGATCCTGCCCTCTTCCCTACTGTGTCTCACATGGACAGGAGACAGGTGCACCTGTTCCTTTCTGGTCTGAGTTCCCTGTAATGGTCCACGTAGTGAAAATCAAGCTTATTTCTAGAACCATTTCTTGAGCTAGAAAGCAGTCCTTGTCAGATGAGCACACCAAGGCAGGCCTTGAGAGCCCAGCATGGAAAAGTCTAGCTTCTGACTACTGTCTGGCAGGCAAGCAGGAAGGAAGAGGAGCCTGCTGCCTGCAGCTCCTAGGAGCACTGCCAAGTGACCAGGACGGCCCCAGCCAGATGTGCACAGGGCATCCTCATTGAGCCCTTGCATCTTGAAAAGAAGCCCCAGGCCATGTTGGTCTGGTATGGAGAACTGGGGATGACTTCACTCTTCCATATTCTGTACTAAATATCCATCCTATAAACTACTTCTGGCTGTTGTGGCTGAAGAACTTACTGGATGGTTTGCAGTCATGTTGACTTGGGAGCCAGTTGAGGCTGAATGGCCAAGGTAGCCTCATCGGACTTCACTACGCACCCTCCCACAAACCATCTCTTTTTTTGTTTGCTTTTTGTTTTTGTTTGTATTAAATCCCACAAACCATCTCTTGATGCCCCTGCTGGAGAGAGCCCACAGGGTGGGATGAGCTCATATAGTTTTTTACATTATTATCAGATGCATGAAAAGCACATGAGGCTGGGAGGTGAGGCAGGGGGACCAAGTCTCTTAAAGTGGCACAATGTTGTAAGAAACTAAATACATTCTCCTGTTGGTTAAGACTATGATGAAAAGACCTCAGAAGCTGCAGTGTGAGGGTGAGGCTGTGAGACCTTTGGAGATGGAGGTCTGTTCTATGGGTTAGCGCCCCACCAGCTACTCACAATACCCACTGTGCTTCCCTGGAGCTACTTCCCCTGGAGACTGGGTGTACATCTCTTACTCTTCATTTTCTTCTTTTCTAGCCTGTTGTTATTAATACTGTATGAAACTCAAAGGAATTTTATTTTATTTTTTGCAGTTTTTGGCCGGGGCTGGGTTTGAACCTACCACCTCCGGCATATGATGCCTGCGCCCTACTCCTTTGAGCCACAGGCACCACCCAGGAATTTTATTTTAAATCACAACTCTAAGACCGCTTTTTTGAAGGGTACTTTTAATTTATTAATGAACCAGAGAAAACAGCAGAAAATGACTGTGAAAGGCCAAGAAGGACAGACAGGGGTGGTCCATTCTGTCCCACTCACATGCTTATTCCCCTTGCCCAGGGGACGGTGCCCTTGGGTGAGAGGAGGCTGGCCCTGCAGAGGGAGCACAGAACATCTCTGCTTCTGTGTTATGGGTGGGACACTCTCTCCCCAGCCCCCGTGAGAGGTTTCCCTACACAGGGTCATAAACCTGCACATCTAAGAACTCAAACATAGCTCTTGGAAAACATTTTTCCAATTTGCAGCCATACTTTGGATTTCATCATGTTGGAAGGGGCACACTTAGAGGCAGACTGCAAACCCAGCCCATAGATTCTATTGTTCTTTTCTTCTCTGCTGGTTAATCATCTAGATCCAGGTTTATACCTCTCACACCCAGAAGAGAAAATATGAAGACCTTACATTCATGTTCTCAAAACCATGAACATAGATCATCTCATTCAGTCCTCACAACAGCCCTGTGAGGTAGGCAGGTGGCATCGTGGTTCCAGGACACAGGGGACAGAGGTGTAACTAGCAGAGCTGGGAACCAAATCCATGTGGTCCAAGGCTCCTGCTACTCCTTGAGATGAACTGAGGTCACTCAGTGATGAGCAAAGCAGCCTATCTGCTTGGAATAGATGAAATGTCCTTTTGGACTTGCGAACACAGGTGATTTTAAGTACAGACCTGGTCAGAGGGCTCAGAAGATAAACACACCTGAGCTTAGTTCAGCATCAGCATCAGAGGGACGAATGGACAGAACACAGACTTCTTCAACAAGGGTTTCTGCTCAGCTATGTGATTCTCACCCGGACCGTGGTTGGGTGCCGTAATGTTAAAGCAGCAAAGTCTAGGAGGAGGGAAGGCATTCAGAGGACTTTCTCATCTAGTAATTTATTGATTCCTTCACAAATCCTCTTGAGGTTGGGCCGACAGTCTCCATCCAGGCGATAGAGGGTGGAGAGGAATTCCAGGTCAGCAAAGTGGTTGAAGACGTGGTTGATGCGCCCGTGGGTCCTGGGCGTCAGGTGTCGCTGTACCAGTTCATGCACCAGGTCCTTGCACTCGTGCAGGAGCTTGGACAGCACATTCCTATCAAAGGTGTATTCCACCTCATAGAAGCTGACGATGGTCATGGCGGTCTGGTTCAACTTCTTTCGGAACTTCTCCACAATAACAACCTCCTCTTGGTTGAACTGGTTGTTCCGGTAGAGGATCCCAATTTTGATTGCCACCTTGATTAAGTCTTTCATGATCTTGTGGGCTTCCTTCTTGTTGTGGGTATGCTCTTTGGTGACTTTGTACAGCTCATCAAAGATCTCGCTGCTGGTGTCATCAATCAACATATTGGCCACAGTTTTGCTGGCTATTTTGCTCAGAATCTTCTTCTGGGCTTGAAGGGCAAAACTCTTTGAACTAAAAACATCAGGACCTATGGTAAGGAAATAAATAAAAGTTACACAAATATGAGGACTGTTTATTATATTTCTACAAGTAAAGCATACTAACTTGAACCCACGATCTTAGAGCAAAAACTCATGTGTTTGTATTCCCCCACTCCCTCATGAAGCCCCACCGCTGCCTGGTTACCCCTTTTTTCCTCTCTATAGGACGTACTTATCACCCCTTCCGACCTTCTAAACTGTACTTGAGCAGTTCCCTCCATGTGACGTCGTCTCCTCTTATCCAGGCCAAATCTCACCTTTGCAGACTTACTTCATACATAAAGTTTTCCTGACTCCACTAGCTCATGGAGAACTCCCTACAACTGCTGTCACAACTATATGGAAGTGAGTTATTGCTTAATGGCAAAAATGCTGGGAGCTCCAATGTTAATCCCACACCCAAGGCAGACATGGATAGTTGATCAGGGCAGTCATTTTCAATGAGTCTCAGAATGCATATTTCATTGAGTCTAACATGTCTTTTTTCACTTTTGAGATATTGGAAATTGGGGTGAGTCTTGCAGTCACTTCTGCCATGTAGCTATAGTTGTCATTACCCGTGTACACATCAATTTACACAAATAGGCATCAGAGATTTAGGAGAAAGTTAAAAGAATTTTTCTAAGAAATGTTGCCTCATGAGTGCTCTTGATGGCAGAAAATGGTACTATACTATATGGGAAACACGCACATCAATAACTCCAAATTAACGATGCCACAGATGAGTAGTACTCCGAATATGAAGAAGCTTAGGAAACCACGGCCAATTTATTTTGCTGTTATTTTCCATTTTATGAATGAGGGATAGCCATATATATTAAAAAAAAAAACCACAACACTGTAGTCTAAAAAGGTTCTTTCAATAAGCAAAAATGATAAGTATAACAATAAGAAAACAAAGGTTTATAATTTCATTTATGGTGTATTTTTCTTTCTTAAAAAAATGGCATCTTAATCTATGGTGTTTTAGATTTGATGAAAAAATATTCTACAAGGCCACCAATTAGCTGGAGCTGACATGTGAAATGAAACCCCCCTCTACAGTGTGTATCCGTATTATCCTGACCTTCCCAAGAACATATAAGTTGCCTGAGGACAGAAACAATGTCTCCATAGGCCCCAGCTCAGTGCCGGGCACAGGGAGGGAATGGCACTTGTTGAGTAAAATACTAGAGAAATGGAGATGGATAAGAAAGTAGTAAAATGCAGCGTGCACAGACTTTACTATGAAAAGCCAGTATTCCTTTGAGAATATCTGTCCAGTGCTTTGTGGCCCCATGGGAGTGACACAGAGGTCAATTAGAGCAGATGGGGAGATGGTCACATGCACTGGCTTCTGTTCTCCTTGTCTGGCCCCTCCTCAACTCATATCCTGCACCCTCCGCTCCCTCCACACTCTGTCTCACAGTGCGTAGTGATTGATCAGGGGACAGGGCGCTCTGGCCTCACAGACACAGACTCAGTACACACTCAAACGTGATTTAAACAAAGATCCCATTCCCCCTCTTGGCTGGCCCAGCCATACTCCCTCAGTCCTGGGTCTTTCCAGGACAATCTTTTCTACCCCCAGGCCTCTTCTAGCTGCAGGCCCCTCATGGCTGTGTCCAGGAGCTGTGGCTGTGGCAGGACAAGGTGTGGATGCTAGAGGTCTTCTGCAACCCCAGCCATCTCTGTCCCCAGAGCCCGAGACCACAGAATTTTTAAACAACTTCACAGCCAAGTGACCCTGACATGGCCAGGATTTTCCCTCTGCCTCAATATGGAGAGAACAAACATGTCACGTAGAACATAAGAAGAGTAAAAGGTATCTCATGACTCTTCTTCAGAAAAAAGGTCAGGAAAAAACTCTGACTTCCTGACCTATGTTCTGGCAGAGTCAGAGGCAAACGATCTTCCCTCCCAGTCTCCTTACCCACCTTGGTCCCCAGACCTTTGTGTGAATAACTCTTATTCCCCTCCAAGTCAAATTTGTCCTCCAAAGCCAAACATTTACTAGCACCAGGGATGTTCAAATGACTGTGTGCTGTGAAGTCAATTCCACAGAAGCAGCTTGAAGACTTTTGAGTAACGGCCTGTCGCTGAGTTAAGTGTATGCCTCCCCAGGTGAATATGCTAATGAGAATGATGGAATCTAGATGGATCCATTCTAAAATATCCACAAATGAGTCATTGCTTTTGTAGTCCCAGCTCCTTAACACTGCCTGAGAATAACGTCTTTTTAAAAGCTCTTTAGAAATTCAGCAAACGTGCATTTATAAAGAAGCAACAGATCAGCTACATCTGTGTCCCCTGGCATATTAGTACCTTGAGAGCAGGGCCTTGTGTGTGTCTATCTAAGCGCCACTATACCCCCAGTGCCTGGTACATTGGCAGCACATGCCAGGTGGTGGCCGAACAGCTGGCTCTGTGTCAAGTCAGGCATTTTACTCTTCAACCCCGAGAGCTGGGTAGAGACTTCCCTGAGAGCCTGATTCCAAACCCTGCTTTTTGTACTGCCAGCATTTCCTCCATTCTGCTCTTGGAGCTGTGCTCAGATATTTGTTTACATATACCCCTAAGAAGTTTTTTTGTAATTAATTACATTTATCAACATTTATTTTATTTCTTTGATACAGAGTCTTCTTAACTCCTGGGCTCAAGCCATCCTCCTGCCTCAGCCTCCTAAGTAGCTGGGACTGCCAGGTTTATGCCATGATGCCCAGCCCCAATAAGAATTCTGTATCTCATAACATAATTTTGAAACTTAACAGAAAGTATTTTTTACCTTAAGGTTAATAGGAAAGATAGAATATGTAATAATATAATTTTGGGGGAGGGTAAGAGTCTGACTTTGTTGCCCTCTGTAGAGAGCTATAGCATCATAACTCACAGCAACCTTAAACTCCTGGGCTCAAGCGATCCTCTTGGCTCAGCCTCCCACAATGACACCTGGCTAGCTTTTTGTGTGTTTTTTTGTGTGTGTGTGTTGTTGTTTTGTTGTTGTTTGTTTTGTCTTGCTCTTCCTCAGGCTGGTCTTGAACTCCTGAGCTAAAGTAATCCACCCTCCTCAGCCAACCAGAGAGCTAGGATTACAGGTGTGATCCACTGTGCCTGGCTAATAATATAATTTATATTTTCAAACTAATCTGGTAAAGCATTCTTCCAGATGTGTCCAATGTAACGTAAGTACCACTGTGATGTAATAATACCCATTAATGTCCATTTAAAAAACAGCATGAACAAGGTTTTCTTTAAAAATTAAAAATGGGCCAAGTGCGCTGTCTCATGCCTATAATTCTAGCACTCAGGGAGGCCAGAGCTGGGAGGACTGCTCAAGGCCAGGAGTTTAAGACAAGCCTGTGCAAGAATGAGGTCCCGTTTCTATGAAAAATAGAAAAATTATCTGGGTGTGGTGGTGGGCATCTGTATTCCCAGCTACTCAGGAGGCTGAGGCAGGAAGATCAATTGCTTGAACCCAGGAGTGTGAGGTTGCTGTGAGCTAGGCTAAGTCCATGGCACTCTAGCCTGGCAACAAACAAAGACTTTATCTCAAAAAAAAAAGGGGGGTAGGGGTGGGATTATTATTTATCCACAAGAAACCTGGAGCACAAACTTCTGTGGAAAGGGCTCCAGAGGGTTACAAGGATAGTATCTATGAATTCTTAAAGATTAAGTCTAGAACAAAGGAACCCAAATGTTATGGATCATCAAAATCACAAGGAAAGCTTTTTTTTTTTTTTTTTTTTTTTTTTTTTTTTTTTTTAAAATATTCAACATTTTTCTGATTCCGATGACAGTGTTTGAAAAAAACAAAACATAAACCACCAAAC
>CAUYPK010147125.1:0-23065 GCA_963574355.1 Loris lydekkerianus | reverse complement strand
GTTGATGACCACCCTCTTCTAGCTTGAAAGGTTTCAGCAGAGAGATCTGCAGTCATTCTAATGTTCTTCCATGTGTAGGTTATGTTTTTTTTTTATGTCTGGCTGATTTCAGAATTTTCTCCTTCATATTAACTTTAGTGAAGTTAATTATGATGTGCCCGGGGGATGTCTTATTTGGGTTGAGTCATGCTGGGGTTCTGAAACTGTCTTCTATCTGAATTTCAGAATCTCTTGGCATGTCTGGAAAGTTCTCTTTCATAATTTCATGAAGAAGATCCTCTGTGCCTTGCGAAGCCACTTCATCACCATCACAGATTCCTATAAGCTGAATATTAGTTTTCTTCAAATTATCCCAGAGCTCTTTGAGAGAACAATCGTTTTTGTTCTCCATTTGTCTTCCTCTCTGAGAGTTTAGGAGCATTCAAAAGCTTTGTCTTTAATGTCATAAATCCTTTCTTCTGCTTGCTCCTTTCTGTTACTGAGGGATTCTACTGTATTTCTCAGATCTTTGAGGGCTGCATATTTTTGTCTCCATGTTTCACAATCTTTGGTGATTTTGTCTTTGAGTTTGTTGGATTCTTTTGACAACTTTTGGAATGCTCCTTGAATTTCTAATTGCAACTTTACCTCTATTCTATGAATCTAATTTGCAATCCAAATTCTGAATTTGATTTCTGACATGTCAGCCATCTGTTTATGAATGGGATCTTCAGTTGAGTCTGCCATGTCTTTCTTTGAGGGGTTAATCTACTCTGGTTATTCATGTTACCGAAGTTTCCCCACTGATTCTGTCCCATGATTATTTTACAGTGTTTGGCTAGATGAGCAGATAAAGAGAAGTTGGGTTGGGGCCTCCAGCAGTAGCGATTAACCAGCCCTTTGCCCAAAAGCTGAGACTGGTGTCTATACCTTTTCCTCCTAGAGCTTTGCCAAGGACCTGTACAGTGCTATGGCCTGACAAACTGGGAACCTGCTTGGTGTGGTGGGGCTAAGTGGTCTGTCTTGTTTTCAGCTGGTCTCTGTTCTACCCTAGTGAATTGGTTACTCTGGGTTGAAGTCTCTGCTGTGGAGAAATACCAGCAATTAAGTCACCCCACCCCCCTCAGGCAACAATTGGAAAGGAGAATCAAACCTTCCCACAACCACACACCCAGGGCACCACCTTAGATAGTCCTTGGGTGATTGGCCAAGTTTAAGAGGTCAAAAATCAATTGTCCCAACCAGCACCCATCTCAGGTGGGAGAGTTCAAAAGTTCTCTAGCAACTAGATATGAGAGGTCTGCTGGCAGCTCAAGTATGACTTTGTCCTGTGCTCCATGAGGTCAGAAGGACCCATCCAGCAAATAAATTACTCTGGGAAGGTTGATACCTCCTTTCACACCTTTCACCTTTGTCACATCCAGTCACTAGTAACCCCACAGGTCTGTGACCCAGTTCCCTCCAATGAGTAGAGGCTTGAGTGGTTTATGCCCTAGCCACATAAAGCATTAGTCGCAGGGAGATCTATGTCTCCTCAGCCAGGCCACTGCTCTCTGCCACTATCCAACAGGGGGAGGTGAGGCCTGACAATTCAGGCTGCTTAATGGAAGCTGGGTCAGTTAACTCAGTTCTAGCCCCACCCTTGATTGATGTTACAGACACTTATATTTTAGCATAATTTATTTCTCTCCCAGCTATATTCCCCTGCAGACTAGGCACTGTTTGAGTTCCAAAAACTGCAACTCGGTCCCGGTGTGCTGCTGCCCAGAGCTGGCATGTCTGTCTCCGCTGCTTTCTGTGTTGGGGTAGGCGCAGTTAGAGCTCACAGTCACCTCTCAGTTTCAGTCTCTTCCCACCCACTTTTGTCTAACCTATGATCCCCTGAGGGCCAGGTGCTTCTTAGCCTCACTAAAGCAGTTCTTCTCACTCAGCCCCACCCTGGGAGTATGCCATTTTTTTGTACACGTGCGTCTCTGTCTCTGCTGCAATCCACCCAGGCAGGTACCACGTCAGGCATACACTTTATTCACAGTGCCTGTGTTTCCATTCCAGATCTGTTCTTCCAGTGGCTGCCACCAGAGAAGATGCCCGGCTCCCTCTGGTTGCTCAGAGAGGCAGGGAGTGTCTTTCCAAAATAGCACTGCTTCTGCCAGTGTTGCTCTGTGCCACGGGGGACTGCCTCTCCTTTTCCCATATGGTTCCCTCAGCACAGACCAGCAGCAGCCCACACCCTGTCCACACCTCTCAAGAAAATGCCCAATAATCTGGACTCCATGTGGGACGGGCTTTCAGACCTTGGAATGAGAGTGGAGGGGAGTGCTGGGAGTTCAGAATTCCAGGTAGAGAATATATACAGTTTTATACAGTTTTATGTCTGGCAGGAGAGTGCTATGGCACACTGGTGGTTTCTCTCTGGGGAAAGAGTTTCATTTTTTAGAGGGTCTCTCCCATGGGATAAAATAGGAGGGGATCTGAACTCTGCTCACTTGTTTGTATGTGGAAAGTATACTGTGAGGCATTCTCATGGGGGAGGGGACTCATGTCTGCTTTGCAATGGACTTTGTACCTATTATTTGTTTCCTTGGGGTTGCAGCTCGGCTCAGCAGGTTTGATGTGCATTCTTCAACCTTCTCTCTTGGCTCAGCTACAAACCATCAGCTTACTTGATAAACTTCTGTCCTTTAACTCTCCTTCTGGATGAGAACCTCTGTGGAAAGCTGGCTCCAGTTGGCCATCTTGCCTACACCCCTTATGATCATCTTAACAGTGAAGAAAAAGCACTCAATACAATTTAATATCCCTTTATGATAAAAAGTCTTAACAAACTAAGCATTGAAGAAAAATACCTTAAAATAATAAAGGCATACATACAACAAACTTACCGCCAACATCAAATGTAACAGGGAAAAGTTGAAACATTCCTTCTAAGAACTGAAAAAAAAGAGAAGGATGACCACTTTCACCATTTTTATTCAACAAGTACCAGAAGTTTCCACCAGAGCGATCAGGCAAGAAAAAATAAATAAAAGGCATCTAAATTGGGAAAGAGGAAGTTGAGTTGTCCTTATTTACTGATATGATATTTTATCTAGAAAACCCTACAGATTCTATTCAAAAACCCTTAGATTTGAAAGGGTTTCAAATACCTAAGAATGTATTTCATAAAGGGGTTAAAGAAATTTTGAGTAAAAAAAAAAACAAAAAACTAGAGGCATCACATTGTCTGACTTCTAATTATACTAAAAGGCTATAGTAACCAAAACAGCATGGTACTGTTATAAAAATAGACACATAGATCAGTGGAACAGAATAGATAACTCAGAAATAAATCCACATACTTACAGCTGACTAATGTTTAACAAAGTTGACAATAATGACACTGGGGAAAGAACACCCTTTAATATAAATGGTACCAAGGAAATAACTCTTCTGGATATGGGTTTAGGCACAGAATTTATGACTAAGACTTCAAAAGCACTGGCAACCATAACAAAATAAACAAATAGGGCTTAATTAAACTACAGAGCTTCTGCATAGTAAAAGAAGTAATCAACATGGTGTACAGACAATGCACAGAATGGAAGATATCTGCAAACTATACATAAAACAGGGGACTAATACCCAGAAAGTATAAGGAACTCAAACAAGACAACAAGAAAAACCAATTAACCTCAATACAAAGTGGACTAAAGACATGAACTGACATGATATACAAATAGCCAAACAAATATATTAATAAATTCTCAACATCATTAATCAATGATGCAATTTCAAACCATAATGAGATATCATCTTCTATAATTAGAATGGCCATTATTAAAAAATTGAAGTTAAAAAAAAAGATGGTGTCACAGATGCAGTGCAATGAAACATTTATATGTTGCTGGTAAGAATGTAAACTTGTATAACATTTATGGAAATAAGTATGGAAATTTCTTAATTAACTAAAAGTAGATCTACCATTCAATCCTATAATCCTTCTACTGGCTATCTACTCATAGGAAAAGAAATTACTACAACTAAAAGATACCTGTACTTATATATTTATCACAGCACAATTCACAATTGCAAAGATATGGAATCAACCTAAGTGACCATCGGCTAATGAGTGGATAAAGAAAATGTGGTATGTGTAATCCATGGGGTGCTATTCATCCATAAGGAAGAATAAAATCATGTCTTTTATAGCTACATGGATGGAACTG
Source organism: Loris lydekkerianus (assembly GCA_963574355.1). Lineage (NCBI taxonomy): Eukaryota > Metazoa > Chordata > Mammalia > Primates > Lorisidae > Loris > Loris lydekkerianus. Next base: position 18,881 of record CAUYPK010147125.1, on the reverse strand, counting down.
GAGGCCATTACCTTAAGCAACTCAAGAACAAAATAAGTGCTACATGTTCTTTTTATAAGCAGGAGCCAAGTTATGGCTACACAGAGTTGTATAATGGATATTGGAGACTCAAAAGAGGGGAGAATGAAAGGTGAACAATGAAATATTACCTATTGTGTACAATGATAACTATCCAGGTGATAGGTACACTAAAAGCACATATTTCACTACTATGCAATGTATACACATAACAGGAAAATAGTGAAAATTTTTTTAAAAATTTAAATGGGAATTGATGCTTATCTAACCTAAACAAGGCCTAAATAAATACATGTTATCATCAAAGGATAAACAACTAATATTATTTAGATAGTGATTGGCATGCCAGATTTAATTCTCTTAGAAGCAGTGTTGCAGTGGAGATGGCTAAAATTGGCTCTTAAGTGTTAATTGTTAAATTTTCATAAATTTGACAATTGTTAAACTGCTGATAGCTTGAAATCAGCTATGATGGATAGTATTTTACTAGGAAAACAGGTAAACACAGAGAACAGAGCTGGTTTTAAACACTTACTAACACACCACCACCTAGAAACGAAATAGTACTTGGATTTTATTAATGAAAGGACTAGTTTTGTGCTGGCCATAACATTTTGAATGTTTGACTAAAGATTTACTTTATAATTTCTTAAAAAGTCACTTCTGCTTAGCTTTTAGGACGATTTCTTCTAATTCAGGTTGCACCTTGTGAGCATGGCTGCACATTAGAAACACCTGGAAGTTTTAAAACACATGATTAATGAGAATCCACCCCAAATCCATTGAATTATAACCTGCAGATGACAATGAGATCCAGGCATCACTATTGCTAAAATTAGTGATGTCAAAAATTTTTAAAGAGTTTACTTTAGTAAAAAGCAATTCCTAAATTAGGCAGACCAAATCACAAATAGTTTGGGCTCCACCAAGGAGGTGCAGGAGGAAATTTTTATAATATGTCTCCAGAAGACAAAGAAATATTTATTTAGTTACAGTGGAAAGCCTCAAGTTCTAGGTTAGTTGGCAGTTCTGATTAGTTAAGTTTTATTTTATTGTTTATACTGAGTTGTGCTTTGGTTTGCTTAGGTAGGAACCCAGAACACTAGAGCTGTCGCAGCCTCCCAATTACTCTATTTAACCCTATTTTTTTTTTTTCCTTTTAACTCCACGGATGACTCTAGCATGTGGCCAATTTAAGAACCTCTGTGCCAAAGTTAAAAATTTAATGTAGTCCGTTATTGTGCTGCTATCAATTAAAATAGAGTAAAAGGTCATAAAAGTCAGGAGTACTAAGGGTTCTCAATGTGAAATTAAATAAAAGTAGATAATAAAAACACTATTTTAAAAAGCAATTGAGATATAATCAAGTCCTTTGCTAAGGAAGCAACTGTTTACCTCTTATCTTTGTTATTTCCACAGGAGGCTACACAATTGGCCATTATTCATAAAAAAGCATATGGAAAAGTAAAGGTTTAAAAATAGCAAAATGCAGATGATCAGGAAAAACAAAGTTATAAAATAATACTATAACCTTTATAAAGTGTCAATCATCTTTCAGTAGAATTCAGAAAGTAAAGTTAAATTACACACAAAAATGTAAGATAAAATTGAATTTTCAAAATAGCAGTTCAAACATTTTGTTGTCGATTAAGAAGAAAAACAGTTATAGAATGCAAAGTTTTCAGGTCCCACATGTCTAGGTTGGAATTTTGGCAGTATCTATTTAAGCATACCCTTTGCTAACTGTTGTGCAAGAGTTTTAATTGGCCTGATGGTACAGAGGGAGTATCCCAGGAGCATCAGAGAGCTGATGCTTCTACAGGGAAAGGGTTTTAAAAACTACACCTGTGACAAAGCTGTATCAGATATCTTAAGAAAATCATCTATCATTCCCTCGTTAGACTTAAACACAGGAATTTTTTGCACAACCTGGCATTTGGCATAAGTACTATAATTCTTGATCTTCTATAATTATATTTTTTCATATTATTAATGTATCATTAATATATATAAATTGCATTAAATACATAAAATCATGTAGCATAAATTGATGATAAAGTTCAGTTTCTGAGTTTCCAAAATAAATTATCAGTAGACTTTTATTTCCTAATGTAATTTGGCATTTAATTTGCCCTTAAATCCAGCTTGAATTTCGACTTTTATTGAAACCTATCTGGTACATGTATTACGTATTTTATATTGTTAAATCTAATATAGTTGGATATTCAATATTGAAATAATTTTATTATATTCATGAACTTCTCTAATAGTGGCCTGCTTTCAACACTTCTAGAAGTTCCACTTGGACAGAAATATGCACTTTATATTTTTCCCTTCACACTCCAACCCTTATTCCCGTTCAATAAATTCTTCATCATCCTTCTACAGACAAAAATTCCATGCTGACATCTCTGACTGGGCTGGAAGGAGGTGCATTTAATAACTTCCTTTTCTATGCTGACACGATAATATAACAGTTTATTAAGATCTGCAACTCTAGAATGAGAGCTTGGTTGAAGAAATTTTAAATTTCTAAATTTAAAAAATTTCCAGCCCACACTGTTTGATTTATAGAAGAGGCTTTGTAAATGTTTTTCGAATAAATGAATGCATAAATGAGCACTATTGTATTATATCAATTCTGGCCACTAGATCCATACAGAGAGCCCATGCAACCTGAGTTGGAAAACAAACATAAAGATAACTTTCCCAAAGGTTAGTCAAAGTAAATTTTTTTCTTGGAATTTCACAGGCAACGAAGAACAATGAAATGCCATTATGATATGTTGTCACTTCTAACTTTCCCTTCTTTCCTTTTGACACGGTTAGGTCTGGAATGTTAACCTGTAAACAGGAAATCTGTCTGCTTCTCTGTTTCTCTGTAAGTCACATGCATGACCCTGAGATTATACCTAAAATGATTCCACAGGAAAGCCAGGGATTTTCTCATTTAAAAATCATGAAAGACAGATGAGTGAGTCCATGCACTAGTAATACACTTAATTAAGATTTATGTTGCTTGAATAAGGAGGATAGATTAGTGCAGCTCTGAGACCATTTCCAATCACATGCTCTATAGTTGTGTAGAATTCAGGGTGGCTTTAGATTTTTGAAGTGTCAATGTGAGTGCAAAACATTTGGGTAGGGAGGACACAAAAGAATAAATGAAAAAAGGCCCTGGCATTAAGTGGAGGGAGCTGGGGGGGGGGGGGGGAACAGATGAGAATGGAAAACAGAAACAAGTTGAAGGAGGTTAACTGAGAACAGGAATAGTCAGAAAAGGACAGAAGGAAATTCCTTTCAGTTGTGCATTTTGGGGAACTGTCTTTATAGTTCCTTGAATCCAGAATTCCTATGGGATCCATCAGAGATCCACACAGTCTTCCTGCTGATATGTATGCATTTTGCAGATTCAGTTGGTAGATATGGAAGATCAGTTTTAGTCAGATTATTCTACAGTCAGCAAATATCTAACTTAAAGCACCTTTGCCTGCTTTCAGTCAAAACAATTTGGTCATCAACATGACAGTAGATGAGAAATGGAGAGAAGGTATTTGAAGTAACTCCCAGGTAGACATTGAAATTACTCCCAGATGAATAGAAAGGAACTTATATATATCCTGATGAGACATTCTCCTCCATGGAAAAAGTAGAAAGAGGCAATATCAAATATTAAATTAGGGCTGTGAGAAATGTACTCCAGAAAGTAAAATTATGGTTCAAAGCCACGAAAACACCAAATAATACCTTCACCCTGTTTTCTCTATCCCAATGAACATAGAGAAGATACCCACATTATTTCTACACAGTAATTGTTAACAACATTTTAGACACCATCTTAAACAAACACTTCTTACTGGCAAATCACAGCCTATATTCAATGGGCAGAGACATTTGTTGAACAAATACTTATGGAGAAAAAGAATAAATGAAAAAAGGCCCTGGCATTAAGAGAAGGGACTGGGGGAACAGATGAGGATGGAAAACAGAAGTTGAAGGAGGTTAACTGAGAACAGGAAGTAAAAAAGAAATGTATTTGATGTTACTCTTTGAGGACAGGCTTAAGAAAAGCGCTGAATATGATCTTGAGCACAGGTGTGGAGAGGTCCTGTGCTGTCATCCACTCTCCTTCATTAAAAATTTTATCTAGGTAGCACCTGTGGCTCAAAGGAGTAAGGCGCCAGCTCTTATGCCAGAGGTGGTGGGTTCAAAACCCAGCCCCGGCCAAAAACTGCAAAAAAAAAAGAATTTTATCTAAAGGCAAAGGAAGACTCTTCAGAGGTCATATCACTGGCATTTCTACTGGCATTTCTACTTAAATCAACATTTCCCTTAGGATTGCAACTGGGACAGCACGGCCATCTGGCCCTTCCAGCCAGATTAAGAGCTGGGGACTTAATGCTCATAATTGTTTCTTACCTGCTAAACTGGCAGTCTAGCCAATCCTGACCAAACATGTTCAGAAAGGTCAGGATTATAGAAGGTACATGAGAAAATCTTCCTGTGTTAAAAGGCATCTGACATTTTTTTTTTTTTTTTGTAAAATAGAAACCCTTATAACATTCAACATGGGTCTTACCTGTTTTTATCAAATTACACTGGTCTGAAAAGACACATGAGTAGAACAGTCAAACTATGATTTTTCTTTATAATAGTCCACATGACCATTGAAATACATTAACTGAGTCTAAAGAAAGCTGAACCAAATATCAAAATATATTTTACATTTTTAAAATGAATTTAATTAAAACCTCCCCATGCACCTTTCCTTAACTACATTCCTGGGTAACAGTTTACCTTTTTATAGGGTAAGTTGTGAAAATGAAATAAATCACTTTATGGAGGAATATTGAATAAGCTAGTACTTTTCATTGTTTTAAAAATACAGTCCCAAACCTCTTAATAACAACATTTTGATTAACAACAGACCACATATAGGATGGGTCCTTAAGCTGACCTACACAACTCTTTTATTCCATATTTTATTGTACCTTTACTACATTTGGATATTTTTAGATACACAAATATTTACCATTGTATTACAGGTGCCTACAGTATTCAGTACAGTAACATGCTGTATTGGAGCAATGGGCTCTACCATACAGTCCAGTAGGCTTTCCCTTCTAGGTCTGTGTAGCACTCTCTGTTCTGTTTGCACAGCAACTTACTTAACAACGTATGTCTCAGAATGAATTTTGGAGTTATGTGACATTGAAGGATCACAATAGGTGATGGATAATTTTATTATTTTCTTCTTGTCTAAGAGAACATTGGATAGAGCAAAGGAAAGTTTTCTTTGTGCTAGCACTTTAGGATTTAAAGCAATTAAGTGCAAATGACTTGACAGAATCTACAACACTCTGGGAAATAGCAGCTCTTGAGGCTGGTAAACTCAGATAATCTGCTCTTCTATTGCTCAGAAAATCAAAGAATTTCCTCCCTCCAGTGATGCTATATCAGCATATGTGACATGACAGACAAAGACAAAAATATAACTTAAAATGGTTTTAAAAAATGTTTTATAGTTCTTTGAAGGAAAGTTGTGAAAATTTATATGACTTCTAAGTTACATGAAATTCAATTTAAGTAGACAATTACTCTTTTTTCTATTTCACTTTGCCTATGTAAAAAAAGTTAAATAATATTTATTGAGTTTTTATGATGAACTAGGGACTATTCTTAATGTATTGTTTGCCTAATTCTATTTAATTTTCACTATACCCTAGAAATTAGAACTTTTAAAAAAAATTCTTATTTTATAGATAGGACAGTAGACACACAGAGTGATAAATAACTTGTTCAAGGGGCTGAGCACGGTGGCTCATCCCTGTAATCCTAGCACTTTGGGAGGCCGAGGGGGGTGGATTGCCTGAGTTCATGAGTTCGAGACCAACCTGAGCAAGAGTGAGAACCCGTCTTTAAAAATAGCCTGGCATTGTGACAGGCGCTTGTAGTCCCAACTACTCAGGAGGGTGAGGCAAGAGAATTGCTTAAGCCCAAGAGTTTGAGGTTGCTGTGAACTATGCCATGGCACTCTACCAGGGGCGAGAAAGTGAGTCTCTGTCTCCTCCCCCCAAAAAGAACTTGTTCAAGGTCACACATCTAGTTAGTGGTTCTTGAATAGAATTTGAATCAAATAAAATTCCTCAGACCTAGTCCCCACTTACAGCCAAATACCAAGTTTCTCTCTTTTGCCTATGAAATGACTAGTAAATTGCATTATATAGTTAATTCCTTAAGCTGAGGTATTAAAAACACTTATACCCAAAGATTTTGTATTGTTTGACCTGCTATTTCTCTTTGAGAAACTTGGTTTAGGTAGGAAAAACAGAACAAAACAAAATATAATTTTAAAAAGTGAATGCATTTGAATAATAGAATATTAAGCCATAATTTTAAGTAATAATGCAGGTCTATATTTACTGACATAGAAATATGACCTCAATGTATTATTGAGTGAAGAAAAGTTACAAAGTAACATGTATAGTTTCATTTCAGTTTTGGAAATAATATACCTACTAGTTGTAAATACATACATGTAGTGATTAAAATATTAATAAATCTTTATTAACTATTGTCAGAAACTAAGTTACATGTTTTAACTCATCTAAATCTCAAAACAACCTTAGGTGATAGGTACTACTGTTATTCCCATTTTACAGATGAGGGAACAACACTGTGAGAGGATTAATAACTCGCACAAGAATATGAAACAAGCAATATCCTTAGATAATGTTCAAAAACCAAATGTCAACCTGATTGTCTCTGAGTGATGAAATTTTATGGGGACTTAAGAATAATTTTCCATATTCTAAATTTTTCCCATTTCCCCAAATGTATATTATTTTTATATCACAAAACTAGTTTTATTTTTATAAAGAAGATATTTGTTATCAAATTTGTTTATTGTACACACATCATGAAAATGTTTAATAACTCCAGATGATTTTTTAAAAAAGGACCAGGTCAAAATCAATCCTTTTCTCTTGAAATGAAAGTGGCACTTCAAAGGGAAGTCCAGGCAGAAGCTTATTTACTGCAGAGTGAAAATGGCCTATTTCACTTGTAAACAATTTGGAAGTTGCTCTTTTCACTATGGTCCAAGTCAGCAAAGTAGCAAAATCACCAGCACATGGCCATACCCAGCGAACAATTGTTGGCAGACATTCCTCCCTGCAGTTTGGTGGCAGACAGCACCCCTTTAAGTTCAGTGCAGTTAGGAATAGGGAAACCAGAACCACAGGGATATACCTGGTGACCGCTTAGGACTTGACTTTTGAGCAATTACAAATTCAGAGACTAAGAATTTGCTACAATATTAAAAAGAAACCCTACACATGGAAGGAATCATTCCAGGGTAATAAAGGCTGACATTGAACATGAGTCAGGTTTGGCCACCAGCAACAACTACTGACTTGGATATATACTGCACCATTGCACAGACCATCTCTTCTACCACACTCAGCTCACGAACCTCAAGAATTCCCTTTAGGGCAGTGCCTGTGGCTTAGTGAGTAGGGCACCGGCCCCATATACTGAGGGTAACAGGTTTGAACCCGGCCCCCGCCAAACTGCAACAAAAAATAGCCGGGGGTTGTGGAGGGCTCCTGTGGTCCCAGCTACTCTGAAGGCTGAGGAAAGAGAATTGCCTAAGCCCAAGAGCTGGAGGTTGCTGTGACTCCATGGCACTCTACCGAGGGTGACAAAGTGAGACTCTGTCTCTTAAAAAAAAGAAAAAGAAAAAGAAAAAGAAAGAATTCCTTTTAAAGGACCCAGGAGATTAATGCTTGTACCAAACTATTATTTCTGTTTTTTTATAATCTCCATAGTAATGATTTTTGATACTCTGTAGCAAACAAAAGATAGAATTAGGATAGAGTTCTTATTATGCACTTAAGATTCACTCACCAAAAGTAAGTTCTTTTCTGATTTTCATATTTTAATATAAAGCATTGAGCCAAAGAATCCCATCAGTTATTGTTGTAATTAGCTATTTCACTATATGTTCCTCAGTAGGTTATTTTAATCAAAATTCTGGTCATCCAAGTGTAGTGATTTGGTAAGCAGCAAATCTTATGCTGCCTCAACAAAATTTATGCCTGTGTAGCTTTGTTACATGTTGCAACAACACACTTTCAGGAGTTACTTTGTAAATATCCAAGGCACCACTGTATCTCAAAAAAAAAAAAAAAAAAAAAAGCATAACAGTTGCACATTAGAATTGAGTCACCAAGAGCTATATATCATAAGCTTACACCTTTCTAGAATTACAACAGGATTTCAAGAATTTCACCATCAGCTCTCTGTTTCGATTACTTCATTATAAAGTTATTTTCTTTTTTATTTCTCAATCCCATTTGAGAGCCAAGTTTTACAAACACCCATAAATCAGGGAAATGGACCAAATAACATGGAAAATTATTCTGAACAATGCAGAATATCATGGCAGGCTACCAAATCACTGTGAAAATGCTAGAAGGAAGTCATTTGGTTCTAAATGTGAATGATAAGAATGTTAGTTCACAATGTCCAATCAAAACATATTATACTAGAGGTCCCCAGAGAATACCTTTTAAATACAGCTGAGGTCACAGAAGCTAATGATTTTATCATCGTTGGATTACTCCCCAGTTGGCAGAACACAGACTGCTTCTTTTCCAAACTGAATTTCTCTGGTTTCCTATCGTGTATACAGATCATGGGTGGGGTGGCATGTTCTGATTTAGGCCACAATTTCCTCTGTGTATCTCTTGAACTAAATTTACTATTCAAGAAAGGTGCTCAGTTAAGAAAAAGAAACTGCATCCAGGTCCCATATTAGTAGGAAGATTTCTTACTGAGTTACTCTTACAATACTAGTATGGTTTCAAAATGAAGGGTCACTAGATAGGAAGGCTCAACCTTCATCACTAGCTTCACTTGTATTACCTCTTCGTCTTATCCCAATGTCCTTCATTCATTGTAACTCAATTTGAAGTCTATGGACCAGCAGTATGGACGTTGCCTGGGCGCTTTTAGAAATGTAGAAACTCAGCCTGCACCCAAATCTACAAAATCAGAATCTGCAATTTAACAAAATCAGGTGATATGTACATCCAAAATATATAAGTTATTCTCCTAAAGATGTATCTTGTCCCACCAACAATTAGAGAATTTTCATTTCTAAATTTCCACTGTCATCCAAGATTTCCACAATCTAGAATCAACTCTTTTCCCCAAGCCAAAATAAGACAAATAAATTAGAGCTGGTTGACCCCTTTACAATTTACTAAATGCTTTCATAATCATATCCACTTCATGCTCATCAATTTCTTGAGAAGTAGGCATGTGTTACAATTCTCATTTTATAGCTTCAGATATAACAGCTGATGGAAGTGAAGCAATATGCCCCAAATCACATACAACTAGTTTTCTGACCCCTAGTTTAGTGCTCTTTCTGCTACTGTGCCATGGTGATTAGACAGAAGATGTGAGAACAAAAAGACAAGGGAAGTGAATAAATCTAGAACATAAAATACATTTGGAAGTCTATGGAAAAAGTTGGTGGAAAATTAATTATGTAATTTGGGGTCACTTTATCTAAGACTCCATCCCCTGATGATAGGATCATATAAACAAATCTATCAGATTTTCTTAAAATACTCAGTGTTGTTCTGATTAGAAGCTAAATATAGTCAAGAGCAAGGGAAGAGAAAAAAACAAGCTGTGCTTGGCAAAGTGCTTTGCCTGCAAGCGATTCTCACAAGCATATCTGCAGGAACCTCCTGGGGGACCAGCCCTAAGTACTCTAGGAAATCCTTGGCACTCTTCCTCACCTAGGACACGTTTTACATCTGTCAATAAATAAACAAACCATGATACAACATGGACAATTTTAGCCTGAAAGGCATCTCCTGAGTTCAAGAAATAAATAGACCTCTTGAATCTAAAATCTGACTTAAAAATAGCCACTTCTCTAAGGGATATATTTGTGGAAGAATAAAACATTCACTTTTTAATGACTGGCAAAGATCCATGACAAAAAGTTAACTACTTTTTTTTAGAATAACACTGAGTTGGCCTTTAAAAATGTTTCTGTGATTTTTAACCTCTGATTTAAGATTCCTCAAGCCAACAAACACTCTCAAGCGATGTTCTTGACCCCACTTTGCAGTTGCAGGGATTCGGGCACAGATTAGGCAGTTTCTCAGATGAAAATGTCACCAAACATCTGGATTAGCTTTAATCTATCTAATTCAAAATGCTCGTGTATCTGCAGGCCTAGGATCTTTATAAAACAGTATAGGTATCAGATTTGTATGAAGCTGCCACCTAGCATCCTATCCCTTACTGAGTCTTCCCTTTTCTCTCCTGCTGATGATACCGGCTTTCAGTTGGGCATACAGCTACCAACACTAAACACGTTTGTCTCCTGTGTAGTGGCCCTGTGTGATTTCTTAACCATTTTGAGAATTCCAGGCAATGGATGTAGTGAGAGTAGCTCAGGTTACCTAAAGGAGGTGTCCCATTAAACAAAGGGCATTCTTTTCCTTCCCATTTTAGGCCTTTCCTGCTGTTCGGGACATGGACTTGGTGACAAACCATTTTGTACCATAGGGATGAGGGCAATATCCTAGCGGTGAAGGAACAGGGAGATGAAAGGACCTGTGGTGTCTGCTGACTTTGCAGAAGGAGACTGCTATGTGGCAGAGGGAAGACAGAGGGAATTCCAGACAGATAGAACAAAGTTCTGAGCACTATAGTTTGGCCTGAACATGAGAGCAAAACAAACTTTCATCTTGATGATGCCAGTGTTATTACATAGAATTCTACATCCCACATAATTACCCTACACAGAATTCTCATTTAACTTTTCCAAAATTCTAAATAAAATAACTTATGTAATTTTAACTTCAAATCACTCTTCCTTCTACCCTTATCTTCTCTCTAGAATTCTGTGGGTCTTTTCATGGTATAGAACAACTGAATAGGCTTTGGAATGAGAACTGTATAATGCAACAACTTTCTAAGTTCTGGAAGATGGTCTAAGATAGCATTCTATGTAGGTCTGAGGCTTTTTTTTAATGAATAGTTGTGTTAATGTTGAAGACAATTCTTCAGTAATGGAAAGTTCTTTCCTCCCACAGGGGATTGAAATAAGTATTTGAAACATGACTTTCATGTTTTGGAAGACACCAAGAAACCGACTATTCTCAACTTGAGTCTTAGTGAGCAAACCTTCTGCATCTCAAAACACAGAAGTATACCAAGACTTTTAAAACTTAAACCTTTGCAGAAAGCCCTGAGGAGTGGCAGGGCGAGGGGAAATGCTTTCATCTTTAACTTGGTTAAACACTTTGAGAATCTTCCCTTTAATCACAACTTCAAAATGATACTGCTGTGGATATAAGTGTATCCCAGAAACTGATAATGTATGAACCCTCAAGCTAACACGGTTTAGGTGCTTACTATGGACTGCAGGCTTTGCACGTAGTAATGTGTTCATGTACGAGGAAACTGAGATAGAGAGGCTAAATAATTGCACCTGAAAGGCCGCAGAGCCACATTGTCAAAGATAACACTAGAATTTCAAGTTTAGAAGACTCAACTTCCACAGGATATAATTATAGAAGTCATAAACATGTTAGATTTTATAAACAGTATCTTAAAAAAGGGTCATGGTTAGCGGTCACAGGGACGTTAGACATTCTCTCATCAATGCCCAGTCACTCCTTTCCTCACTCTCTGAGGCTGGACTTTGTCCCATTGAAATTGATTACTTAGTGATAGTTACTTTTGGGTTAGAAAAATGTATATCAGTTAATCAGCAGAAACTAAGAAAAGGTTAATCAGATTTTACCATATGTTTTGTAAAGCTATTGTGTGATTATAGAATAACAGTGTGTACATGACTAGCTGACTACTTAAGCTGGCTGGAATTAAAGAATATCACTATTTGCCACCAAAAAAAAGAAATTGATTATTTATATTACTCAGCATGTAGGCTGTGACTCACATATTGGCAAAAGAAATTTATTTTTTTTACCTGACATCTTATAACTCTAACTATAATCATTTTTATATTTATCCACAGAATGTGACATTTCTTTTCTCTTTCTTCCCACATGGCAAGGACAAAGAGATAACAGAACTGGCTGCCTATTGTACTGGCCATCTTTTGCATCAATACATAGGCTTAGAGTTTTGCACAGTCAAGCTACAACCTGGACACCAGGTTGAACATCAGTCAGTGTGTTTAAAATACCATGTGCCATTTCTAAACAAGGATGCTTCTGTTTAAGACTGCTACCTCAGCAATTCCTCTAGAACTGCTTGAAATGAAGATAAGTAGAAAATTGGCTGCTGACAAATTCACTGCTGTCAGTGCTGGCACTCTGACTGAGAACCATCTAAGCAGGCCGGCCATACTCTTTTCCAACCCTGACTTCAGTCTTTATTGGAATTGACCACATTTGTCCCAGAGAAACCATGGAACAAAGGGAGTAGCTAAATGCAAACTGAGTTAGTAGACTTCCTATTAGAGTTGTTGTTAGATGTTCATTTACAGGCACTGGAATTTACTCAGCCTTTACAGGACCCAGGATTATTTCTTTAAATCTTAAACTGCTATATGCGTGAACAATGATCATCCATCTGTAGCCCAGTGTTGTCACCCAAAAATTTCTTTGAAGCACAATAAGAATGATATTGTTTTGTAATTTTATGACTGGAATGGAGATAAATTTTGTCTAGCTTGTCATAGTTGTCAGCCTTTTTAATCAAAGTTTTGCAAGTCACTTCTTTCTGGGTACACAGTAAGTCCTTTTAGTGGGAATACGTGGCTTTTTTTGCCACTGAGTTCTGAGTAAAGGGGCATATCATGCTCCCAGGCTGCATATTTAATTGCTGATGCTGTTTGGAATAGCAGTCAACAGTGTTTGGCATGGCGGCTCTACTTTGTTCAGCTTGGATCCTTGAGGGATGAGATGAGTAGACACCTGACCAGAACTAGATGGAATGTGTCCTTAGTGAGAAATGCCTCTTATTATTGCAAGCCATTAATGTCTATGGCAGTTATTTGCTATCCCAGCATAATCCATATTAACCCTAGAGATGTTCACATTAGCATACATAGCTAGGGTTCTGCACTAAACTAAAATATACAACATTAGTTTTGGTGAATTTCCCAGTGTTTCAGATCTGTTAAAGACGAAGCTGACACAACCAGTGTGTTTTCATCCCTGTGGACCTATCTGTGTTATTTTGGGCACTAAACAGAATACTCCCCAGGTAGGGAGATCTTTCTTCTTAGACTCCTGTCAAACGCATGCACAAATAGAGTAAATGCCATTTGACCCACAAAGCCTCCCCTAAAAAGATTCTGGACTTGCTGAGAAAGACAGGAATGGAGGTCATAAAATAATACTCCACTTCCAGGAGTAGGAAAAGGAAACAGAAACCCCTACAATTCACACAGGAAATACACCCTCATTAACTTTTCAGAAATGAATATCTGAAAATGGAAGAGGAGAAATCTGAACTATTTATGTGACTTCAAATTCAACATTAAAGAGTGGAGACTTTATATACCAGAAACAAGCAAACATTCAGAAATAAAATATAAACCCTTTATTTGGCAAGCAACATCTCAGACTTGGCTAGATGTTTCAAAAGAACTTGTATTTCTCCATGTTTTCATGTCTTACCTCCTATTGAGTAAAACCACAACAAAAGATTAAAGTCAAATGAGAAGAAACATTTGATATATACAGCTTGCCCCTCTCGGATTCATGTATTAGAATGATAGCAGTCTTTCCATGAGATCAAAGGAATCATTCAAGGGGCTGTCTGCTGCTTTTCCACGTAAAATGTATGTTTCTCATGAGAATGTTTGATAAGGTCTTCACTGGAACATGGTCCTATCATTCCAGGAGGCAAATTCTTCATCTGGTTTAGCAGCAGAGTGACAGATTATTTAATTCACAGGTATCCCCACTGGGACCAGAAAAATTATTGAAAGCTAAATTCTCAGAAGAGATTTTTTTGATCTTCATTTCATTCTCCAAAATAAGTGAAACTTGTGGTCCTTGAGAGTTACAGTGACTAAATAAGACAGAAACTTACAAAAAAAAGGGGGGGGGCAGTGGAGTCCTCAGTGATGAAATACTTACTATTTTAACTCTCTCACTCGCTCATCAGTTCCTCTCCAACCAGAAATAAATAAATAAATAAAATGTTAATAAAGAGATTTTCCTATCCTAAATTTCTATTTTATGAAATGCAATGTCTCGGGAAATATGATAGATTATTTTATAGTCATGCTTTGGTGGTACTTCAGCATTTCAATGAGCATCTCTAACCTCTGAATTCAACTCACAGCCAAAGAGAAAGCCAGCTCCTCTCTTTCTTCATTAAGCTTCATCTTCTCTTCTCTTTAACTGTAGAAATGTTTCCTTCCATTATTTCCTTTCCTCCCCCTCATCAGAACTTCTGTATCTTCTCCATTAATTCCTTGTTTCTCCACAGAAACTAGGCACAATGTCTATGCTTCCCCAGAGCACATGAAGTACTGGAGGTTTGTTCTTGTCTTTGATTGTAAACATGCCTGGGTAAACACACCAGTTTTCAAACAAAAAACAGCTTGTATTTTCAGGCAGGAACACTTTCCTTTTGTTAGTCTTAGCATTTCCTTTCCTTAAGTCCTGCATAGATTCAACACTGACATAATCTTAAACTGATTTCACATCACCAAATTGTAGAAATGGACAGAAGGTACTTCAAAAATTCTTCTCTTCCCCATGATCTCCCTGCCTTTATTTCTTACTTAAAACAAATGACTATTCTCAGTATTTCACTCCAGATAAAATACTGCCATGCCAAAAAATAGCATTAAAGAGAAACCACTGAGAAAATTCAAATAAATATCCTTTTTCCTGACACAAGAATTCACCAATGTAAGAATGATTTGGCTGAATTTATTTAATAAACTACATGGGGAAATTGTTCTTTTTATTATTATTATTTAAATGAAAAATTGGCAAAGACCTGTGAAGCAAATCTAGCCAACTGACCCTTTTTCTTGAGCCCACAAGGTGAGGAATAGCATTTACATTTTCAATGATATTTTAAAAAATCAAAAGAAGAATATTTTGTGATACCAGAAAATTACATGAAATTGGAAAATTAGTATTCATAAAGTTTTATTGAAACGCAGCCATGCCCATTCATTTGCATGTTATCTATGATTGTTTTTGTAATAAAATAGCGGAGTTGAGGAGTTTCAGAAGAGACCATATGGGGTAAAAAGCTGAAAATATTTCCTATGTGCCCCTTTAGCAAAAGTTGACAGCATCTGATTTTAAACTATCTTAAAATTAGCTGAAGATAAAGCCAGCTCCTCTTTTTATTCTTAAAATAATATAGGGATCATAAAATTTTGTTTTAAAAACAGACAAAAAAGGTAAAACATATATACTAAAGATTTGGCTATTCATAGAAAAAAATGAAAGCTAAAGTTGTAAAAGTAATAAAGGATTTGGAAGCATAAGACAAAGTCAAACACAAGTTTCTCTTATACACTGGTGGTTTGTTTTTTTGTTTGTTTTTTAAGAGACAGAGTCTCATTTAAGTTGCCCTCGGTAGAGTGCTGTGACATCACAGCTCACAGCAACCTCCAGCTCTTGGGTGATTCTCTTGCCTCCCGAGTAGCTAGGACTACAGGCGCCCACCACAATGCCTGACTATTTTCTGTTGCAGTTTGGCCAGGGCTGGTTGGAACCCTTGGTATATGGGGTTGGCACCCTACTCACTGAGGCACAGGCACCACCCATCCACTGGTGGTTTTGACTAAGTCACTTTACTTTTAATTCATTTGTCTATTAAAACTTTATTTTATTTTATTTTCTCATGTCATAGTCTTGCTCTGTCACATTGGCTAGAGTGCAGTGGCTCATCATAGCTCACTGCAACCTTTAACTCCTGGGCTCAAGCAACACTCCTGCCTCAGCCTTCCAAGTAGCTCAGACTGCAAATCACCATGCCCAATTAATTTTAAATTTCTTTGTAGAGATAAGATGTAATTATATTGCCCAGGCTGATCTCAAACTCATGGCCGCAAGAAAACCTCCTAGCTTGGCCTCCCAAAATGCTAGGATTTTAGGCACGAACCCCATTAAAAATGTATTGAGTATCCATTATATGCCAGGCATAGTGAAGATCCTACAGCTACAATTTTGAGTATATACAGAGGCTCTCCTTAAAAGTTCTTAGGTTCGTTGTGACAAATGTTATATGCTTGAAAGCACTGTGGAAATAGTTCTATATAAAAGTCAGTAACTATTCATATATTTTGAAGCCAAAAGTTTGTAGGATATTGTCTTTGGTCTGACTCAGAATTTATAAAGTTCAGGAGACCTATTAAATACCTCTGCTGCCTTCTATCTACTATTTTATTCCACTCTTTAGGTTTAATGCTTCATCATGATGTCATCTCAGCTTCCTACTTTTTAAATAATGCAGTGAAAGGTATGTTAACCAGTTTCATGAAAGTATTTCAAATTGTATATAAAATCAGCACATTGTACCCCATAATGGCATTAATGTACACAGCTATGATTTAATTAAAAATAAAATAAAAATAAAAAATAAAAAAATTAAATAATATGTCACTTATTTATTATTTGATTTGATTACATTATGCACTCTGCACATAAAATGCAACTTAAGAGCTAAACCCAGCAACAAAATTGGAAGCAACTGATTTCTTATATTTTTATTGACTGAAGCACAAATTTCTTTAAAGGTTATTAATAAAGTGCATTTATCTTCCAGTTAAAGATGGTTTGAATTTCTACCATGCAATAGCTACTAAGTAAGCACTTTAAGAAGTAATTAGGTTTTATATTAAAAGCACTTAGATTTTATATTAAAGGTTTTTTGTTTGTTTGTTTGTTTGTTTTTTATTGTTGGGGATTCATTGAGGGTACAATAAACCAGGTTACACTGATTGCATTTGTTAGGTAAAGTCCCTCTTGCAATCGTGTCTTGCCCCCAAAAGGTGTGGCACACACCAGGGCACCACCCCCCTCCGTCCTTCCCTTTCTCTTCTCTTCCTTCCCCCACCCTCCCTCCTTCTTTCTCTCTCTGCTTTCCCCTTCCCCCACCCCCACAGCGACCTTAATTGTTATTAATTGTCCTCATATCAAAATTGAGTACATAGGATTCATGCTTCTCCATTCTTGTGATGCTTTACTAAGAATAATGTCTTCCACTTCTGTCCATGTTAATATGAAGGATGTAAAGTCTCCATTTTTTTCAATAGCTGAGTAGTATTCCATGGTCTACATATACCACCGCTTGTTAATACTTCCCTGGGTTGGTGGGCATTGAGGATGTTTCCACCTTGTGGCGATAGTAAATTGAGCTGCAACAAATAGTCTAGTGCAAGGACTTTTTTCCTTCTGGGTAGATGCCCAGTAATGGGATTGCAGGATCAAATGGGAGGTCTAGCTTGAGTGCTTTGAGGATTCTCCATACTTCCTTCCAAAAAGGTTGTATTAGTTTGCAGTCCCACCAGCAGTGTAAAAGTGTTCCCTTCTCTTCACATCCACACCAGCATCTGCAGTTTTGAGATTTTGTAATGTGGGCCATTCTCAGTGGGGTTAGATAGTATCTCAGGGTGGTTTTGATTTGCATTTCTCTAATATAAGAATGATGAACATTTTTTCATGTTTGTTAGCCATTCGTCTGTCTTCTTTAGAGAAGGTTCTATTCATGGCTCTTGCCCATTGATATATAGGATTGTTGGCTTTTTTCATGTCGATTAATTTGAGTTCTCTATAGGTCCTAGTTATCAAGCTTTTGTCTGATTCAAAATATGCAAATATCCTTTCACATTGTGTAAGTTGTCTATTTGCTTTGGTTGTTGTCTCCTTAGCTGCACAGAAGCTTTTCAGTTTAATGAAGTCCCATTTGTTTATTTTTGTTGTTGTTGCAATTGCCGTGGTAGTCTTCTTCATGAAGTCTTTTCCCAGGCCAATATCTTCCAGTGTTTTTTCTATGATTTCCTTGAGGATTTTTATTATTTCATGCCTTAAATTTAAGTCCTTGATCTTGAATCAATTTTTGTGAATGGGGAAAGGTATGGGTCCAGATTCAGTCTTTTACATGTGGATATCCAGTTCTCCCAACACTATTTGTTGAATAGGGAGTCTTTCCCCCAAGGTATGTTCTTGTTTGGTTTATCAAAGATTAGGTGGTTGTAAGATGTTAGTTTTATTTCCTGGTTTTCTATTCTAATGCAAGTGTCTATGTCTCCATTTTTGTTCCAGTACCATGCTGTCTTGACCACTATGGCTTTGTAGTACATCCTAAAATCTGGTATGCTAATGCCCACAGCTTTATTTTTATTACTAAGAACTGCCTTAGCTATACGGGTTTTTTTCTGGTTCCATACAAAATGCAGAATCATTTTTTCCAAATCTTGAAAGTACGATGTTGGTATTTTAATAGAATGCCAATGGAATGGCATTGAATAGGTAGATTGCTTTGGGAAGTATAGACATTTTAACAATGTTGATTCTTTCCAATCATGAGCATGGTATGTTCCTCCATTTGTCAATATCCTCTGCTATTTCCATTCTGAGGATTTCATACTTTTCTTTTTATTTTTTCTTTCCTTTTTTTTTTTTTAATTAAACGATAGCTGTGTACATTGATATGATCATGGGGCATCATACACTAGCTTCATAGACCATTTGACACATTTTCATCACACTGGTTAACATAGACTTCCTGGCATTTTCTTAGTTATTGTGCTAAGACATTTACATTCCACATTTACTAAGTTTCACATATACCCTTGTAAGATTTTATTTATAGAGGTC
>CAUYPK010147124.1:0-11465 GCA_963574355.1 Loris lydekkerianus | reverse complement strand
AAAGTATCCAATGTACTCAGCCCTACTATGAAGCTAAACTATAGCTTTCACATGAAGGCTATAACCCAACTATACCACAAGACTATGAGGAAAGGACTAAGGAAGGGGAAGGGAGGGGGGAGGTTTGGGTGGAGGGAGGGTTATGGGTTGGGCTACATCTATGGTGCATATTTTTATCTGTAATGAAAAAAAAAATAAAAAATAAATAAAAATGTGAATCAAAACTAAAATGAGGTACTATTTCATACCTACTAGGATGGCTTTAATGTTTGTGAGGATGTAGGAAAAATTGCAACCTTCATTGACAGCTAGTCCAAGAGTAAAATTGTACAATTACTTTGGAAGAGTCTGACAATCCCTCAAATGGCTAAAAGTAGGAGAGGCACAGTGGCTGAAGCCTATAATCCCAGCCCTCTAGGAGCCTGAGGTGGGAGGGTCACTTGAGCTCAGGACTTTGAGACCTGCCTGGGCAAGAGCAAGATTCTTATCTCTACTGAAAATAGAAAAATTAACTGGGAGTTGGGGTGCACACCTAAAGTCTCAGCTACTCCACAGGTAGGAGGATTTCTTGAACCCAGGAGTTTGAGGTTGTAGTGAGCTAAGATGACACTGCCACTGCCCCTGCGCTCTACCCTGGGGGGTGCAGTAGAGTGAGACTGTTTCTGAGAAGAGAAGAGAAGAGAAGAGAAGAGAAGAGAAGAGAAGAGAAGAGAAGAGAAGAGAAGAGAAGAGAAGAGAAGAGAAGGGGGAAGAGAAAGAGGAAGAGGAAGAGGAAGAGGAAGAGGAAGAGGAGAGAAGGTTATAAGTAGACCTACCATATGACCCAGAACTTTCAAGTGTACATTCAAGACAAATTAAAACACATGTCCAAAAACCAACTTGTATAAGAATGTGTGCAATGGCTTTATTCATAATAGCCAAAAAGCGAAAACAGTTCAAATTTCTTTAAGTTGATAAATGGATAGATATCCATACAATAGAATATTATTCATCAATAACAAGTAATGACACACTGATACTTGCTATAATGTGGATTACTTTTTATAATATCTTGCTAATTGAAAGTCATCAGTTGTAAGAGACCACCTGTTGTCTTATTCCATTTATATAAAATGTCCATAATAGAAATATTTGTAGAGACAAAAAGTAGTGTTGTGGTTGTCTGGTGCTGGGGAAGTTGGGGAGAATCGGGTAGCAACCACTGGTGTGTCTGATGTTCCTTTTTGAAGTGGTGAATTGTTCTGAAGTTGATTGTGGTGATGGTTGCACAACCTTGTGAATAAATTAAAAAATTGACATTCAGCCATAAAAAGTAAGTGTTTTAATATATTCATAAAGTTGTGAATATATTACCACAAATATCACAAGAATGGAAAAGCAAGTATTCAGTGCACTCAACACTAATATTAAATCAATAGATAAACAACTACCTACCCACAAGAGGGAAAAACACAATTGATATGGGAAAGGTAAGAAAACAAGGCTTTCAAAGTCAGTGGGCTAGGTGGGGAAATGAGGAATACAGGAAAACAAGAAGGTTCACAGAAGATGAAGAGTTCAGTCTGGCGCGTAGTCAATTTGAAGAGTTGGAGGTAAATGCATCTCTCTGAAGCTCAAGGCAATGTGTAGCCTGCAGAAAATAAGTTTGGGAAACATGACTGTGCAATGGGTAACCAAAGTCATTGACATAGGTGAGAAAGGACTCAGGGCAGAAGCAGCTTGTGGAGTTCCAATATTTAGGGGTTTGTTGGAAAAGAAGAACCAGCAAAAGAGAAAGTCAATTTCTTGAAACAGAACATTGCTATAAGCAAATCCACACAGAATTTGTCTATAAAAGTAGGACTTCAAGGAAGTTTGGTGTCATTGATATGCTTGCATAATCCAAGGACTAATAATGAAAATGGAGACTTTGTAATCAGAAACAGGATATATATTTTTTTTTTTTTTTTTTTTTTTTGCCTTTCTTCAAATGATGTCAATTTTTAGTAACTATTGTTTTGCAGGTAAAATTGATATACTTGCAAAATCTAATTTTCTTGATGTCTAAAATTGATCCTTGACCAAATTTGTCATCATATGCAAGTGTGTGTATGTTGCTAAATTACATATTCTGTCACTATGCCATGAGATCCTTGAATTAAAGATGTCTTATTTTACTACCATTAGCATTTTGTTTCTTAAAAGGTAGCTTATAAATATTATTTTTTTAAATGTTATTAAAGCCCTGATTTCCCACAAATGGGTTAATTTTCAAAAGGAGGTCCATTGCTGCATAATTTGGATTGTTTCTGTTATTACTGCGTATTGTTCGGGGTAACTTCGTTAATGTTTATAATATGCTTCTTGGAATGCCCTGTTTTTCAAGACGAACTCACTGGAACGATTGACTTGGCAGCCAGCTGTTTTTTTAAAGTAATGCACCAATGAGATAAGAATAATGAACTTAAATATTTACTTGAGACCTTTCCAAAATAATTATTTACAAGTTTCAAAGCAGAATAACAAAATTTGAAGAGCAACCGCAGATACACTTTGCTCTCGCATGCCAAAGACAGAACAGAAAACAGGAGTATATTGCTCTTCATGGTTGTAAGCGTATGGCTTAGAATGTTTTACAATGTATTTCTTAGACACTGCTCAGTGTTTCTCTTAGCTTATTTTCCACGGAAGGTTTTATTTTTGTTTCCAGATATTTTCTGATTCGCTCACAGCACTGAATGGTAGCAGCAATTGCTTTTTAACAATTCGGATGAGGCATGCCAAGATAACAATCTCTGATGGATATTTGGTGGTAGATCGTATGTTAAAATATTATCAGGAATTTCAATGTTATAGAACTTAATGCCAGGGTCTTAATCATTAGAAATTGTAATTCAAACATTCCTTTCCCTTTTGTCTATAGATGAGCCAACTGTATATGTTTGTGTGTCATTATCCTGCAGCTTACTGGACCAATAATAGTTGTTTCAAAATTCTGATCTGAAATATGTCTTGGAAACTTCACATTATCCTCTTTTAGTAAGGAAAGTGTTGAAAAGCATCAAAGGCATATAATGCAGAGGAGATCATGAAGAGTGATTATTAACATGAAAATACGGGGCTTGGCACCTGTAGCTCAAGCGGCTAAAGCGCCAGCCACATACACCGGAGCTGGTGGGTTCAAATACAGCCTGGGCCGCCAAACAACAATGACGGCTGCAACCATAAACTAGCAGGGTGTTGTGGCGGGCGCCTGTTGTCCCAGCTACTTGGGAGGCTGAGGCAAGAGAATCGCTTGAGCCCAGGCGTTGGAGGTTGCTGTGAGCTGTGATGCCACAGCACTCTACCTAGGGCGGCAGCTTGAGTCTCTGTCTCAAAAACAAACAAAAAAACAAAACAAAACAAAAAAACAAAAACAACAACATGAAAATACGGGCAAAAGATGGAACTATATTCTATAAAGGGCATCAGGAATCTCTGGAGTAAATGCAACTTTTCTGTGAAGTCGTTACTTTTTTTTTTTATTTTTAAGATAATGATTGACTACATGAGGAAATGAGAGGATCTTGCTGGGGCATTGGCTATGGATTTATTTAAGTCTCATATATTATTCTCCAATACTACATGCAAAAGACTATAATGATTTATTTTTAGGAAAAGCATAATTTCTTTTAAGGCTATCATCCAAAGTTATGTTTCTTCTTGAGGAAAAAGTATATTTGCTTTAAATAATATTTTCCTATACGAAGAGATTTATGTAAGAGTCTATGAAGGATTTTCAGCAGTGCCGTGCGGTGGAGGCATAATCCTGGCCACCCGGTGCTCGGCCCTCACATGAGTCTTCCCCAAGTATGTGTATGGACCTCATGAGCAGAATTTAATAAAAGCACTGGTAAAGTCACTTTGAGGTTACAAACACCTTGTGACTTCTCTCTTTCTCTCTTTCTTGCTTTCTCACTGGTTTAGGAGTGAAGCCAGTTGCGCTGTTTTCAGCTGCCTTATGGAGGGGAGACATCCACGTGATAAGGACCAGGTGTCTCCAGCCAACAGTTGGTGAGCCCCTGTGGGCAGCAACAGTCACACGAGGAAGCTGGGGAGTGGAACGTCTCACAGCAGAGCCCAGGATGATGACAGCCCTGGTTAACAATACTGACTGCGTCTTTGTCAGTGACCCAGAGTGAGAGGTATCTGTCTTAGCCGCAACTAGATACCCGACTCCAAACTTGCTTGTGAACAATTTGTTATAGAACAATAAATACCTAATAAATCTGCTCTTGTCTGCAACTTAATTTATTTTATTATTATTTTAGAGCAAGTAAGGGGGTATATAAATAGTGGCTATGAAAATCTTGGGTCTTTAAATAACAAAAATATCATACTATGTACCTTCGCAGTATTACTTACTAACAGGTATTTTTTTTTTCTATAGGAAGATTGAATGGTCTAGTATCTATCAGTTACATCCAATGCTTACCTTAAATGCCAGCAGACCAGCTAATCAAACAAACAAACAAACCACTAATTCCTATTTTGGGGGCAATATGTAAAATATTGTTACATAAAAATTATGATTTTGGTAAAATTTATAATTATTCAATTATAATGATCAAAATTATAAAAATAAAATTTAAAAAGCATTGAGTTTTATGCTCTGATATCTTTCTCACTGTATTATTTACCCTTTAAAATTTCCCCATAGAGCAAAACCCGGAAAATATTGCCAAGTAATAGCACTACCCATTTGGAAGAAATCTCTTCTTTCCATTAGCAAATAAACACTTTAAGTGTGGGTATCTTCTGATTTGGGGGATTGAATAGACAACATAAATTTTATGTGAACAATACTTATTTGTTCCCATTTTCAAGTGGATATTTCTCTGCAAAAATAACTTACTTTAAGCATTTTTCCAGGATGTCCCCCTTATAAAGTTTTGCACTGCCCAATGGTATTTCTGTCAATGACTGGCTACATATATGATTCTAATGGAATTGTCATCCGTGTTTTTATTGTACATTTTTTATGTTTGGATATATTTAAAAACCCAAACACCATGGTGCAATATTCTGCACAGTAACATGTTGTACATGTTTGCAGCCTAGGAGCAATAGGCTAGACCATGTAGCCTCTCTATTTAGTGGGCTCTATCATGTAGGTTTGTATAAGTACACGACAAGTGTTTACAGGATGACACAATGCTTAACAACACTTTCCTCAGAACATACTCACATCATTAAGTGACATGTGACTAATTAGATTAAATTGGTTAGCATTAAACATGCAGTGCCTTGCTGATAAACCAGGGTACTGGCGTGGCTGAGTACTTGTGTGTGCATGGAATTAGCCCTGATAATATTTGCTGGCAGGTTTAAAGACTGGCAAGTCTTTTCACAAACTCAGTGGAAATCATTAACTTGGGAATAGTTGCAACAGGGCAGCAAGATCAGAGAAACAGTCCAAATTGTCTTGTAACATTTAGACTTCTGGGGGGAAAAAAGCAGTTTTAAAAAGCATGAATAACATATTTGATACTGAGAAGAGACTTTTGATAATTGTCTTACTGAAATAAATAAATAGCAATAAATGGAAGAGCAGGGAAAACACACCGCTTGCTTATATCTAAGCGAGTATCCCCTGTAGGCCCCAAATCAGTAATACAAGGGAATTTCTACTTCTTTATAGAATATTGATAAAATTGTGAAGATGGCATTTCAAGTAATTCTAATTAATGACAAAGTGCATCCTTTCAGGCAGATGGCATTACCAACCCATTAATGGTAGGAAACCAGATTTATTGTGGTTTTCAGTGTTATAGCATCATTTTGAGCAATAAATACTATTTATCTAATTCCCCTGTAATAAAATACACATTTACCTTAGATCAATCACTTGGGTTAGGTGTATTTCTTATCAAATCATATTCCATGTCAAATCAAATTCTCTACCACAGGGAGAAAATACTTTATGAACTAATGAGTTTTTGAACATGAAGGTCAAAATGTACAAGGCTTAGGATTTTGTTGACAGAAACCTAATAGTTTATCCCTTCTAGCCTTCCCTTCTGTTTCCACAGATGAAGAGTCTAGTCATCAGCTTTTGTATTACTTAGCGTGGTCGTGCAGTTAGCAGAGCCAAAGGCATAGAAGTGGATAGTTAGCGTCCTGGTCATGAGGATGTGCATGTGTGTACGCGTTTTAGGTTGGATTCCCTGGATAGTTGCCTATTGAGAAATTCCAGGAAGAACATTGGGGATAACCAATAGGAATGTGGAAAATGCAGGATGAGGCAGAGGAAGAAAATGGCTTATTACTTGATTATAACTGAAGCCTCAGTTAATCTCATAGGAAACTTCAGTGGATCTTTGAAGTTCCCCACATTGAAACTAATGAGTGAGGCTTTTGCATCCCCAGATCAGGCAATCACTAGCGACTGTCTCCAAACCTGGGAGGGTGCACATGTCTAAGTCCCTTTAGTGTTGCTACAGAGGAGAATCCAAGGCTGAGTAATTTATAAAGAAGAGAGATTTATTAGGTTCACAGTTCTGCTGGCTGGAAGACAGAGCACCTGGTGAAAGCCTCAGGCTGCTTCCACTCATGGTGGAAGTTGAAAGGGAACCTGTGTGTGCAGAGGTCACAGGGTATGAGAGGAAGCAAGACAGAGGAGGTGCCACCCTGTTTTGAATAACCTGCTCCTGTGGGAACTAACAGTGAGAACTTACTTCCAGCCAGAACATTAATCTATTCATGAAGGATCCACCCCTATGACCCAAACATCTCCCCCTGGGCCCCACCTCTAATGTTTGGGATCAAATTCCCACATGAGGTGTGGAAGGGCAGATACACAAACCACGGCAGAGGGCACTCATCACGTGGGGTGCAACTGTTGGTCCTCAGCAGCTAATATTCTATCACCAGGGTACCAGTGCAATCCACTCTTTGCATTGCACAAATCCACTTATTTTTAATAGTGTTTGACCTGTGTGTGGAGAGCTCCAGGTTCTTCTTAATCTTGTTTTTCTGGAAAAACTTACAAGGAAAGGTTATACACTGACCTCATTAATTCTTTCTTCATTACTTTTTCAAGATCCCTCTTGCCCTCAGCTAGCACCATTTCTGATTTGTATAGCTTGTCTGTTGAGTGTCCTAGATCTGCATTTCTGAGGACTCTGAACCCCAATTACCACATCCACCTCATGATACACCTGCTCTACTTGCCCATTTATATAAGTGGTTGTGGGAGCACTAAAAGAAGTCCCATGGAGACATCTGACTATCAAGCACAGTCTTCTCTGTCCCAACTCTGTCTCCTGATAACTAAGACAAATGATTCCTGCTACTTTGATGACTCCTTTTTTTCTTCTGATGTTTTCTCAGAACGAGGAGGCTAAAGTAACTCTCCATCAACTGGTCTTAAAGTTCAATGGGACTATTAATGGTGTCCTCTGGTACAAGCATTCCTCCTGAAGGAATCAGACTCTCTAGACTCATGGAAACTCGTGTGGGCAGAAAGCACAGATTTCCCTTGTAGGTCACGGACAGTAATAGCAAGAGGGCAACTTGCACTTCTTGGTTCTCATACACATGATTTCTGTCTACAGGGAACACAGCATTATGTAATATATGGTGATTTAGGATGAATGTCACGTGCTGGAGGATAGCATCCTATCCTTCAGTATTATGTTCAAAGATTCTCACTTATATGTGTAAGATGCAACCCCCACAATCCCCACCATTCTGGTGCATTTGTGGCTTTCGGGTGGCATGGTGTGAGGCAGGACTCATGGACTCCCATGGGTATGTACGCATACTCGTATCTTCTTTGCTGTCAAGCAGATCCCTTGTTGGTGGACCAAACACTCTGAAATTCCTCAGAAAGTTGGCTCAGCCAATGCCCTATGGGTAGGAAAGGCAACTCCACACCTAGAATATAGATTGCCTCTGGTCAAAATGAATCACTGTCCCTTCCTGGGTGGAAGGAACAATTCATATAGAAGTTTGCAGCCATGTAACTGGTCATTCTCCTCAAATGATGCTACCTTATTAAGAACTAAACATCAGTCTCTGCAGCTGACAGGGGGGATCTTTGGCAGTGGCATCAGCTAGACCATTCATGCTATGGGAGTTCATGCATAATGTGCATCTCTGCCACCACAGCCCCTCTGTTTATAGGTCAGTTGTATCACACAGGGGTGGCCAGTAAGAGATGGCTTTTAGTGACTATTTCTGTCTTCTTGAGTGGTCATGTTTGTGTTTAAGGAATGTCCTGTGGTGGACCTTAACATGAAATCTGGAAGTCTTCACTTTCAGTGATCACTCCTATAGTCCATCCACAAATCTCTCTTCCAGACCTCCTCTTCTTGATTACAAATCTTTCTCTACTAGGCTCCTACCAGCCAAACCAAGCCATTCCTCACTAGAGTCTGTGTGTACTTCCATCTCTAACCACTTCTCTTTCCCCATCAAGTGGATAACCAAGGAATTTCCCTAGAGCTCTGCCTGTTGTTTGTTTCTTTTACTGATATCTATCAAAGCCACCTCTGAGTGGGGCCATGGAGCTCTTGTAGCCATAAGTGAGCACCGAGGAAGTGGCACTATTGTGAGAGTTGTGAATGACAAAGGGGCCCTGGGTTTCCTGCACATGACACTGACATGTACCCTCTGTCCCTGAAAGGCTCAGTCTGATGAAGGTCATATACAATAGGATGGATTGCTGTGAGGCCTGATTGCTGATGTGACAGGATGGGTAATGCCCAAACTCACTATAGGAAATAATTATGCACATCCTTTGATGGCCGTTACCAGATACTCAGAGTCATACAATCCTCATAGAACTTAAGTAGATGCTTTAATATTTGGTTTTCTGCTGCAGATGGCAGGGCTTTGTTCTATATTTCTATACAGTTATCTTTTCCCAAAATACAAAGATCTAGAACTTTATGGTCTGTGAGGACACACGGCCTAGGCAGCAGGACTGCTTCCACCTTAGCCTGGACGTATTGGAGAGCTATTTTCTGCTTCCCCACAACTAGAAGTCCTCCATATCTGTGAAAGGGTCAGAGGAAGAACCCCATGTACAGAATGTGCCACCACCAGAGGGCAAAGACATCTTCAAGCATTGCAAGTCTTTCTTAGTGGTAGAAAGTGCAAGATATGATAATTCATTCTTCATATTTGGAAGGGATATCCCAGCATGCGCCAAAAGGAACTCTAAGATCATCACTGATGTGGGGGCCCCTGAATAGTTATAGAATGTATCCTACTCTAGAGAATGTAAATTACCAAGACCTCCAATGGGCTTGCCAACTCTTCTTTATTCAGTCTTATCAATATGACATCATTGACATGACCAACAAAATAATATTCTGTGAAATGTCCAAATGATCTGGGTCCCTTAGGATTAGATTATGACAAAGGGTGAGAGAATTAATATGGCTTGAGACAAGGTTGATAGTGTATACTATTGTCCACATAGGATGAATGCAAACTGCTCTGATTTCTCTACCTCTCTGATATGGAAATACAAAGCACATAGGCTAGATCAATGGCCAGAAACCATGTGGCAGAAGCTGTGTTAATCTAATTTATCAACGATAAAAAACACACATGCAGCCACTTTGGAAGACAGTTCAATAGTTTCTTTTTTTCTTTTCTTTTTTTTCCCTCCCGCAGTTTTTGGCCAGGGCTGGGTTTGAACCCTCCCCCTCTGGTATATAGGGCTGGTGCCCTACTCTTTTGAGCCACAGGCGCCACCCAGTTCAATGGTTTCTTAAAAATCTAAACATAGCCTTGCTATATGAGCCAGCCATTGCCCTCCTTGAGTAAATACCCCTAGCGGCTACAATTGGTCAAATTTGTTTTAGTGCCCATTATTCACCATGATCTATCTGGCTCTTATAATGTTCAAATTGGTGAGTTAAATAGGAGAAAACTGACATGCACCAATAATGCATTCCTTAGGTCTTGGAGGGTAACACCAATCTCTGGTGTTTCCCTGGAATGGGGTATTGTTTCCAATTTTCTATATTAGCTAGGGGAGAAGACAATTTTAGATTTTTTCACTTAGCCTTCCCCACTGTAATAATTCTTACTGCACAAATGAAGCAACTGATGTGAGGGGAGTGTCAACTGCCAAAGTATGTTCATTTCAAATACGCATTCAAGAGAAATAACTAATAGGTTGTCTTTGGACCCATTGAATCTATTGTGAACCAGAGCTGGCCCAGATTCTATTTATTCTCTAGCCCTTGTAGACTTCGTGCTTTTGATCCCTGGGGAATAATGTCAGTTCAGATCCTGGGTTCACAAATCCTTGAAAGGTATGCATATTCCCCTTCTCCCAGTGTGTAGTTACACTAATGACCCCACAGGTCCCACTGGGGAACACTGGGAGAATTACTGTTGAATAGACTTGCCACATTATGGCAGGATCTGCCTCATAGAACTGCCCTGTTAATTGGTAATGGGTCTGAATCTTTCAACTGGCTCAGGGCTGGAATCTGGAAGATGACCATAGCTTTGTATAAAAGAATCTGATTTCCCGTTCCTAATTATGCATCTCTTATTTCTTTTCCTGACATAAAGTAATGTCTTTTTTCAATGTTTTTAAAAAGACTTTATTTTTATGAGAAGCATTAGATTCACAAAAAAATTGAGTAGTGAGGACAGAGAATTCCCACATGCCTCTGCCACTACAGATGTACAAACTCCACCACTATCAGTATCCCACTGCAGAATTTTGGTGTGTTGTTCCAATCGATGTACCTATTGTTATCATTGAAAGTCCATAGTTTACATTAGAGTCCCCTCCTGGTGTTGTACATTCTATGGATTTTAACAAGTGCATAATGACACATATCCACCAATGTAACATCCTACAGAAAAATTTATTGCTGTGAAAATCCTCTGTGCTCTGCCTATTTGCCCCAAACTCTGGCAACATTGCTATTTTTACTGTCTCCATAATTTTGCCTTCCCCCGGAGGTTATACACTTGGAATAATGGAATGTGTAGCTCTTTCAGATTAACTGCTTTTACTTAGTAGCATGACTTTAAGATTCCTCCCTTTCTTTGCATGGCTTCATTGCTCACCTTTTTGTGTGCTTTTTAATACTCCCTTGTATGACATATCACAGTTCATTTACCCTTCCACCTACAGAAGACATCTTGGTTGCTTTCAGGTTTTGGAAATTATGAAAGAAGATGCTATAAACATTTATATGCAGATCATAAGTTTCAAATATTTTAGGTACTTACTCAAGGAGGGCAATGGCTGTATCTTATAGCAAGGCTATGGTTAGTTTTTTTTTTAGTTTTTTTTTTTTACTTTTTTTTTATTTTTATTATTTTTTTTATCATAGATAAAAATATGCACCATAGATGTGGCCCAACCCATCACCCTCCCTCCACCCAAACCTCCCCCCTCCCTTCCCCTTCCTTGGTCCTTTCCTCATAGTCTTGTGGTATAGTTGGGTTATAGCCTTCATGTGAAA
>CAUYPK010147118.1:0-11971 GCA_963574355.1 Loris lydekkerianus | reverse complement strand
ATGCAGCCTTAAAGAAAGATGGAGACTTTACCTCTTTCATGTTTTACATGGATGGAGCTGGAACATATTCTTCTTAGCAAAGTATCTCAGGAATGGAAGAAAAAGTATCCAATGTACTCAGCCCTACTATGAAGGTAAATTCTAGCTTTCACATGCAGGCTATAACCCAACTATAGCACAGGACTATGGGGAAAGGGCCAAGGAAGGGGAAGGGAGGGGGGAGGTTTTGCTGGAGGGAGGGAAATGGGTGGGGCCACATCTATGGTGCATCTTAGAATGGGTACAGGCGATTGCACTAATTTACAGAGCTATGATTTGACAATTAAAAAAAAAAGAAATAAAAAAGAAGAATATGTTTTTGTTTTTCTTTCTGTGTCCCATTCTACCACTACTAGGCTATAACTGCATAGCCAGAAGTAGAATTTTTTGATTAATTGACCTCATCATACAGCAATATCAGACTAAAAGTTTTTTAGATATTCCTTGAATTCAATAAACTATAACTGACACCTAAAATCTGTTAAATCAATAAATAACAAATTTTGGAAATAACATAAAACACAGACAATATTTAAAAAGGTTTCATAGCAGATATATTTGGCATTTGATAAAAACAATGAACTCAATTGTAATTCCCTGAATTCATATTGGAAGGCTAACATGCTTGTTGAAAAGTGTTCATCTTGTCATCTTTTTTATTATTTAAGGAGAAATTTTAAAGGCCAAAAAACTTGTGAAGTTCAATAATTAAAGTCAAGTAAGTGTTCTATCTTGTTATTAAGATAATTGGAAATTGAAGGCAATTTTGTGAAATGGAACACTGGCAAAATGTATTAAGAAACAGAACACAGAGACACAATAACAAAAGAAATACTCTTCTCAAATGGCTCATTTCCAACAGTTTCTGAAAGCATTGACATTTGGGTTGGTTCTCTCCTATTGGTCTATATCTTGTTTCACATCGTTACCAACAAGAACTTCAGGGTGTAGTTGAGTCAGGGGAAGTTAAAAAAATTTTTTTGCTTCACATTCATTCAATACAGACCAGTCCTTGGCTCATGGTCCCTTCTTCGGTGACTGCGATAATAATGATGAACATTTAAATGGATCTTCACTGTTTTCTTTCCATAGGAAAGGTCTCATATGGTGGTTATGTGATTAATTGACTCTGTCACAAGTTATATGGAATTATATTTCTTTTTCAGATTTTACTTTTTCCCTCCATTTAATAGTCTGATTTATTTTAATGGCTATAATGTATTCTGGCAAAATCCATTTAATTTTGCATTATCTATATTGAATGCCTCTAATAAAAGTATTAATCAAAAAAGCATGGGAGAATATCCTGAAAATGATAAATGAGGCTCAGTGTTTGTTTTATGAATAAGCTCCAGTTTAATAATTTTGCAAATTTATGTGGTTTGTGTAAGAAACTTGAGAGAGTAGAATGACCTTTGATAAAATCACACTGGCCAAAATGTTTATAAGGAAAGTGATAAATTTCTTTCCATTACTTGTACACGTGCTATTGTTATTTGTGGATATAGTAAATGAATACTGGAGTTGGTAACCTAGAAGTTTCCTATAAACAATAATTATTTTTTTAAATAGAGGTGGTTATATGGCAAATGATGGAATTATTTTAATGGGAGGAATTTTATATTTTTTCATTGGTTCACAACTGATAGTTCCTATGTACCTTGTTTCTCCCCTTTGTTTCTGTTTAAGTTGATCTAGATATCCCATGGCAATACTAATAACAAAACAAGAGTAATATCAAAGATTTAGTTAAAAATTAAGATCTGCCAACCCTGTTTCAAGAACTTTACAGCTAACGGATGGGCACACTCAAACAAAACACCTTTATTAGAATCCTAAAATGCTGACAGCTGGTTGCACTGGCTCACACCTGTAATTCTAGCACTCTGAGAGGCCAAGGGGGCTTGGATTGCCTGAGCTGAGTAGTTCAAGACCAACCTGTGCAAGAGAGACCTTGTCTCTTAAATAGACAGGCATTGTGGTGAGTACCTGCTGTCCCAGCTACTCAGGGGGTTGAGACAAGTGAATCACTGGAGCCCAAGAGTTTGAGGTTCCTGTGAGTTGTTTTTTTTTTTTTTTGCAGTTTTTTTAACCAGGCCAGGTTTGAACCTGCCACCCCCAGTATATGGGGCCAGCGCCCTACACCTTGAGCCACAGGCGCCACCCGGTTCCTGTGAGTTGTGACATCATGGCACTCTACCAAGAGTGACAAAGGGAGACTCTGTATAAATAAATAAATAAATAAATAAATAAATAAATAAATAAATAAATAAATAAAAAATGCTGTTAATACGGAGAAAGGCAAGACCAATACTCTTCTAAAATGCTTTCTACATCACTTGTTACTGAGGTTCTAAAAGGATAAAATGTTCTTATTTGTAAGGTTATCTTGCAATATCCAACCTCCTAAATTATAGTCAGTGCAATAAGGGTTTCTCAATGTCTCCAAATTTTTCTTTTTTCCTGTATAATACTTTTAAAACATTTCACAGAGGAAATTGTTAAGAGTAACTATAATC
The DNA here is from genome assembly GCA_963574355.1 of Loris lydekkerianus. NCBI lineage: Eukaryota > Metazoa > Chordata > Mammalia > Primates > Lorisidae > Loris > Loris lydekkerianus. Next base: position 9,413 of record CAUYPK010147118.1, on the reverse strand, counting down.
CCTTTGGGACCACATCAGGTTAAAAATTAGGTCTGGCGGAGAGTAAAAAGTGGCAAGGAAGTAATTAAAGACGGGGAGTGGGAACCCAATTGTAGGGATGAACCAAAGGTCAGCTGGGCGCTGTTCCCTAATGGGAACATAAATAGTAAGGAGTTCCTAGTAACCTTTAGCTGACCTAGAGCTCATCCCCATCTAATTAACACAGCACAGGTGGAAGCTTCATGAAGGATTCTTAGGAATACCCAAGGTTTATTACAGAAACCATGCTCTTATGTAACTTATTACAGTCTTGTGTAACACTGGCCTGTCGATCACCCAGGAAGGCAGGAAACAAAGTGTGATCACCCATTATGGGCTCGACTGGGTACTAGTACTCATTCTTGACACAGGGAGCTGGGTGACTAGGGAACATCCAGCCAGTTCTAATAATTATATATGTATTTTGACAAATTTACCTGGTACTTCATCAAACTTTCTGGCACAAACATTTTGTCCTTTCAAAACCAAAAATATCTTATATTACCCTTTAAATGTTTTTTCTTTTTTTTTTTTTTTTCCAATCTGAAGCAGTTGTTTGTCTGAAGTTATGACATTGAGATACTTTTTCCCCTCTAAATTTTTTCATGATTTTACCTTTTAGAATAAATATCCGTTTTATACTGAAAACTCTGTGAACTTTATAAAAATTTACTGAAATACACACAGTAGAAATTATATAAAATTATTCTCCTTTTACATTCTTTGTTTTCTGGGGTCATGCTAATGTGTTTGGGGGAATTGTTTGCTTTCTTCATATTTTTACTATTTGATATTCTGAGAAGCTTGGTAAATATTTATTGGTTCCAGTAATATTTTAGTGGAAGTCATTTGTATGGATTATAGATAATGTTCTAGAGAAAGAGAACACAAGGTCTATCTTTTATATAGCAAAAAGTGATGTTGCTTTGATTAATTCAATCAAGCAAGCAGTAAATTTGGTAAGGTATTAGTTAAATAATTTATTTGAGATTCTATGGACCACAAAATCCTGTTGCTACGCTCGAATTCCCTAGACTGTACTCACAGTTCAACCCACCACTTATCGATGATCTTTGGACAAAGCACTGTCTGCTCAACACACTCAACTGACATGCCATATGCTGGGCTGGACTCTAGGGAAACAAAAATATCAGCTGGGTTTTCTATCTCTGTAAAGGGAATCTAAGTTCACATTTGGATGGAGTGGTCAATTTTTTTTTTATTATTCTGTCTATCTCCTACTCCAAGAATCTCAAACTCCCATTTTAATTTCTATCAGAGTCACCCAAATAAGCGTTATGACCCTAGTGAACCTCATGTTACATTACCGGGGGTGGCAGGGACTCTGGCTTCAGGAAAGCACATGATCCATTTAAAGTAACAACATTTACTTAATTTCTGAGCATGGTTGCATTGAAGGACTATGCTGCCAGTATGGGTATGCTGGATGTTTCAAGAGAAGCTAGAATAAAAATCTTCATGTGAAAATCTTGATTTTGTTTTAAATGTTAGAGACTAATTTTAAGATTACCAACAGTGTGCACACTATGGAAACTATTTTTGGAAGTAAATGTGTTCAAGAGCTCCCGGTTTATTGTATCTCATAAAGACTCTTTTAGTCAGGAATGTCCAATGGAATTTACTCCATTGTTAGAACTGGAATAGGACAATCAGGATGACTCTTCCTTAAACTGTGTCTTATGCGTTGGCTATATGCATAGCTCCCTGTAATTTTGTTACAAATTGTTGTCTTTTTCTCCAGTTTATTTTGTGAGCCTCTCCTACATATGCAAACAATAAATATTTGCAGGAGTTGCAAGATATTTAGACTGTTTGTGCTGTTGGGAATACTTGAAGAGTTTAAAGTCAAGTTTGTATTGCTATCTAAGAGGTAAGTTCCTGGCCTATAAAACTTTTAATGGTTAAGTTTTCAGGTTGCACTTGAAATACACACACACACACACACACACATACATACACATAATAGTTTAAAGCTCATTATTTCCTACGAGGATTAAATTTACATTTCCTTTAATGACCTGCTGATAAAATTTTCATGATTTTCTCATTGTCAAATTGATTTTCTTTGTTAAAGTGGTACATGTTCAACTTTTCAGTTGTTGAGTTCATTCTAGAACTAAAAGGATGACTTGTTTTTTTGTTATTACCAAATAAAGATATAAAAATATCATATGGTCATACAATATTTGATCAACAAGGGAGATATAAATAATAATGACCAGAGAAGATAACAACAGATTCAAAAGATATTTATACAAAACTATTAGTATCGAATCATTTTAATTACTGAGAACTAACGTGCCATGAGAGGATCTTAGGTATGCCTCAAAAACAATTTTTTTTTTTCAGGGTAACAGAGAGAGACTTTATTTAGGAAGAACAAAGACAAAGTTTAAAGCACTTCCAAAGAGAGTTGGGAAGTAGGTTCCTTTACTGAAGGAGAAATGGTGAGAGAGACAGACAAAAAGGTCTCCCGCAGTATAAATATTCTCCATTTGAAACTGGTTGCCAGTCTTTCATTGGCTTCTCTGCACCTTTGGGTGGTATTGCTCTTTTCTTTTCTTTCTTTCTTTTTTTTTTTTTCTTTCTTTTTTATTGTTTGGGATTCATTGAGGGTATAAAGAATTAGATTACACTGCTTACATTTGTTAGGTAAAGTCCCTCTTATTATTCTGTCCCACCCCCAAGAAATGTGCCATACACTGTGACACCCCCAACCTCTTCGGTCCTTCCCTCTACCTTCCCCCTATTGAATTGGAACACATTCTTCTTAGTAAAGCATCACAGGAATAGAGAAGCAATAATCTAGTGTAGTCAAGTGTAATTTGAAGACAGATGATCAAAACTTTTTAGATATCATTAATTAAATTATTCTCAAAATAAGTTCAAAGCACAGTAAGTACCTATTTTTTTTTTTTAACTTTTTTTTTTTATGATCAACATAATGTAAGTGTGCCATGGAAGTTTAACTATAGGTTCAAGTGTGACGTAAAATTTAAAAAAAAAAAATGTTGAAAAACACTGATAAGGAAGTACTATTCAATGTGGATAACAATTACCCAGATTATACACAAAATCTGTCCATCTGGCAAGGCTAGTTCCAAAAAAGTGGCAGATTCATATTCTTTTGCCATCTTAACAACAAAAGCTGATGTTGACTATAATTAGACTAATTGAACAGTGAGTGGGGCTATATAATTCAATTAGTGCACAAAATAAGAAATATTTCCAACTGCTTTTATTTGTTTTTCTCTAGAATATGGTGATCTTGAATGTAATTAAAATTACATATTGATCTTCTTGTATTTTCAGTGTGTTTGACATTACTTTTCAAAATAAACAGATATTCTTAGCAGGCAAGTTGAAAGACCAATGTGGAAAATGGAAAAGGATTACAATTTAGGCTGGACATGGTGGTTCAGGTGTGTAGCACTTTGGGAGATTGAGGCAGGAGGAGCCCTTGAGCTCAGGAGATTGAGACCAGCCTCAGCAAGAGTGAGACCCCATCTCTATTAAAAATAGAAAAAGTAGCTGCGGGTCATAATGGGCACTTGTAAACCGAGGTACTCAGGAGGATGAGGCAAGAGGAACACTTGAGCCCAAGGGTTTGAGGTTGCTGTAAGTTAAGATGATGCCAGGGCACTCTGCCCAGGGTGACAGAATGAGATTATGTCTCAAAAAGGGGGGAGGTTGCAATTTAGGGACAGAATCTGTACAAGCTGAAATTCTCCCTTTTTAGCATGCACAAGCACTCATTCAGTGATTTATCACAAACACTGTAGAGTCAGAGAACCTGCATTCAAGTATCATTTACTAGCTCTGTTGTCTTCTATAAACAGCTTAACCTCCCTAAGCCTCAGCATCCCATTAAAATGTGGTGATAATAACCTCTTCCTTAGAGTATTGTCATGAGAATTAAATGAGATCATGTGTGTAAAGTGCCAAACACGATACATAGCACATAGTGAATGTGGAATACCTATTCATCTATTGATTCATCTATCCACATACACCTCATGATCATTTGTGAACTTGAAGAGGTAGAACGAGCATTTCTCCGAAAAAGGTGATTCTTTAGGAATTGTTTCTTGTCATTGCCTCAACTTGCCTACATTATTTGGTATTTCTTATATAAACATATTTTTCTTAATATTTGTCGACATGAAAAAGGCACATTTTAATTTAATAAATCTAAGCAGATATTTCCCAATGACTTGGATTTGAGATTTTTATCTTCAAGAAAATAATTCTTAAGCCAAAAAATGTGCTCTCTGAATATCTTTTTGTTTGTTTGCTTGTTTTGAGACAAAGTCTCACTATGTCGCCCTCAGTAGAGTGCTGTGGTATTACAACTCACTGCAACCTCAAACTCTTGGGCTTAAGCAATTCTCTTGCTTCAGCTTCCTGAGTAGCTGGAACCACAAGCACCCACCACAATGCCTGGCTATTTCTTTGTTGTTGTCATTGTTGCTTAGCTGGCCAGGACCCGGTTCAAAACCACCAGCCCCAGTATATGTGGCCAGTACTAGAGGACATTTGGAATCACTAATTTATTTATTCCAATCAAGAAATATTTATTCAATGTACATTATACACAAGGTATTATTATTAGAAAAAAAAAAAAAAGAGTAATGATACCTCTAGCTAACAGGTCTTTTAAATATCCTGAATTCTGAAACTGAGTAGATTAATGGACATATTTAAGAAATAAATGAACTAAGTTTTCTATCTACTGACTGTAAATTTCACCTCAATTAAAATAAGATGTTTCCTTGGGAGCTTCTGAGTATACAGCAAAATTGTAGTTAGTAACTTCATGTAAGTTTGACAATCACTAAGAAGATGGCTTCTTTGTATTGGCTTCTAGGTTGTACATGGGCTGAGCAAAAGCCCACAGGCACCAAATTCAAATTTTTACACATCCTATTGTTTTTAAAAATAGCTCAAATAAGTGAATTTTTTCAGCCATTTAGGGCTGTTTTGCATAACCCATGAAACTTTGCTCAGCAGCTGATACCAATTGACAAGATAGAGTCCTGCAGTTAGAAAGCGCAAATTGCTCTTTGGAGCTTTCAGACCCAGAAATTCCCCAAAGAGTGCTGGCAAGCACCATCACCTAGATTCTTGAACTGCCTCTTTAATCTCCTTCTTTTATTCTTCAGTCCTTCTGCCCCCTTCCCTCCATGGATGGTAAGTAACCTTTGGGACTGCCTTATGTTGCCTGGGGCTTCTGTTCTCATGCAACCCTATTCAACTCCACTCAATAGGCTTATGATGTGTTACTGCCCCTTGTGGGCCTATGTTTTTCCATGATGAGTTTCCCGAATCCCTCCAAGCCCCTCAACTCTGTGCCAATTACCATGAAAGGCACTGAGGATAAAAAGGCAATAAGACATAGTCTTCAGCCTTGAAGAACTTGAAGTCTGACTGAGGCAACAGATTTATTTATCATTTTAATGTTATATACTTTCTTTTATAGAAAGATAATGTGACATGTGACTTAGCTCAGTCTGGGATGGATAAGGAAAGGGCTCTTGAAGATAAAGCCAGAGTTGTACCTGGAAGAATAAAATTTTCAGGGAAAATGGGGAAACGTTTTTTTTTTTTTTTTTTTTAATGCAGAGGGAATAACAAATAAAAACTTATTAATGAGAAACATCTTTATTTTTAATATTATAATTTTTTTCAAGAAATGAATTAGCATGTAGCTCAGGCTGTAGTAGAAAGGCTATTCATAGACGTGATCATGGGGCACTGCAGTCTTGAATTTCCGGGCTCAAGTGATCCTCCTGTTTCACTCAGCCATAATCCTCATCATCATCATTAGCATCATTGCCAAACTACCACTGATTGAAAGACCACTCTACATAAACACTTTGAAAATACAATCACATTTAATTCTCATAATAATCCACACAAGGTGACCATGATTAGTGCTCTTTTAGATGTGAGGAAACATGCTAAGAAAGTTAACTAATTTGCCAAGGTCACAACTGTCTACCACAGTGAGTGGTAAAGACTCTACAAGAACACACAGCTGTCTCCACTGAAAATGCACATTCATCATTTTAGGATTGTCATTGTTTTCATATCATAGTTATTAACTATATTACAGTCATGATAAGCAATAATATTTTCAGAAATATTGTTCAGAATGCACCTATATCATATGCCTTCTCTTGTCAAAATGCTGCTGTACCCCTGATTACAAGATACTGTTTTGCCTTAAAGCTTGATTAAGGAAGTGATGAGTGGTTAAATTGAAAGGGTACATAGGATTAGAGACTTGTTCATGACCAGCCAAGGAGATTGGTCTCTCCTATAGGAAAATAAGAAAAGACTAACAGGGTGAGATAAGGATAAGATGCCTGTATTGCACATAAGATGTACTTGGGAAAGCAAAGAGGACAGGCAGAACACCTGTTAGGAATTTAGTGCATGAGCTCCAAGTGAAAGTATGAGGGTCTTATTTATAACAGTATTGAAAATACAGAGAAGAAAATGGACTCACACAAGCAGAAAGTGAAACTTCCATAAAGGTAGCTGACTGAATGAATTAAAAGTGAGTCAGGAAGGGGAAAAGGCTTGTGTCAAGAAAATTGCTTGAGCCCTAGAGTTTGAGGTTGCTGTGAGCTATGATGCCATTGCACTTCACTGAGGGTGACAAAGTGAGACTCTGACTCAAATTAAAAAAAAAAAAAGAAAAAGATTTTGAATCAGGGTCACTAGATGGAATATTTGAGATTGGAAATTCACAGAGAGGACACATGCTCAGTAATTGAGAATGGACGGACTCCTATTAGGATGTGGGCTTCTCCTGTCATTCTCAAGAGGGTCCCCATCGGACAATAAAGTGTAACATCTTTTTTATAAGATGGAAAGCCCTGAGGGAAATGGGCAAGATGGCTGACTGGAGCCAGCCTCTGACAGAAGCTCCTATCCAAAGGGAAGAATACTGACCAGAAAGTACCCAATTAAGCTGAAGCCTGGGAGCCAGGCCTAGAGAGAAGAGTGATAATTGCAGGTCACCTCTGCTGAGGCAAGCTGTGACTCCAAGAAATCAAACTTCAGGTACAAAATTCATCTCAAAGGAAAAGTGTCCATCCCTTCCCCCAAGAAAGCTGTGTTTTGTTTGTTTTTGTCTTTTTCTCTTCATTTGCTCCTCTAGGTTATTTGCAGACGAATGATGAACTGAGGACCTCTTATCTCACCCCACAGCTGAGAGCTATAAGAAGTGGAGTCTACTTCCCCAGTGGGACCCTGCTGTGACTCTGAACACTCTCTTGACAGGCAGAAAAATTGAACTAACATTTTCTCTGCCATTCTGAACTTCCAGTCCACCCTTCCCACCTTGCCTGACAAACCAGAAGCCTAATCCCTGCAGAGAATGTGGGAAGAGGCTCAGGAGCAGCACCCCCCATCCATTGCCAGACCAGGTGCCCCGCCCTTCTCCTGGCCAGAGCCTGCTAGAGCTAAACATTCCACATCCTGCCACTCCCATCTTCCACACCCACCCTGCCTCTGCACTGCACTCACCTGGCCAGAGTTGTGAGGCGAGTGCTCTCCTTGCCAAAGTCACCAGGCACCAGGCACTACCAAAACCATGTGTAGAATCCCCTGCCCTGCAGCTGGATCCAGATGGACAATGATCCCAGAGCTGCTACTACAGCCAGAACTCCCTGGCTGTGGCAGTCACCTGGGAGCTGCACAGGATCACTTCCCACAAAGATCCAGCAACAAAAGAGTGATCCCGCCAGGATCTAATCTTAGAGAGATACCTCCCCAACTCTGAGGACTGCCAGAAGAAACCAAAACTCGCTCTATAGGGATACTGGTGCTGTAGAGCGGCAGGGGCAAAGGTGCGATAGCTGATGGAGAAAAGCATTTGCTGACTGTTACCCTCAGGATTAGACTGAGTCCAAGTGGAACACTTTCCAGTGGTTATTGAGTACCTTAGGCAGGCAGGCCTCAGCTCCCCAGCTGGCTGGTAGCAGAGGGTAGTGGTCAGGCTGTGGGGGCATTGACCTTTTTTTGACTCTGATAGGCACAAAGCTCCAGCACATATGCTTATTGGAGGTAGCAGGACCTTAGCCCTGTGGGGTAGACAGTGACTAGGTGTGAAAGAGGAGCAAAGTACAGAAAGAGACTCAGCCCCTTGATTCAACTCTGCTATTGGGTGGGCCTTCTGACTCCACAGAGCACCGGAGTGAGCCAAATTTGAGCAGCCAGTAGACGTCTGCCATCTAGTTGCTGGAGACCTTTCCAACTCTCCCACTAGAGAGTTCGTACAGACTGGATCAATTGGTTTGGAACTCCTAACCTGGGAAAATCACCCAAGGACCCTCTCGGGTGGTACCCTGGTTGTGTGGTAATGGGAAGTGTTGATTTTCCTCTTCCAATTTTTGTCCATGGGGGAGTGGGGTGTCTTAGTTGCTTGTATTTCTCTACAGCTAAGACTTCACCAGAGTCACTGATCCACTAGGATGGGAGAAGAACCAGCTAAATACAAGACAGAGCCACCTAACCCATGAAACCAAGCAGGTTTCCTCAACCTCAGACTGTAATACTGTATGGGTCCTTTGCAAAGCTATAGGGGGCAAATTTTCAATCATCAGTCCAAGATTCATGACAAAGGGCTGGTTAACCACAACTCCAGGAACTCCCAAACCAATTTCACCTTACCTGCCTATCTAGCCAATGGTGAAAAACAATCATGAGTCAGAATCAGTGGAAAAACTCTGGCAACATGAATAATCAAAGTAGGTCAACACCCAAGGGAAAGTTATGGCAGACACAGAACAAGATTCCATTCATAAACAAATGACTGAGATGTCAGAAATACGGTTCAGAATTCGGATAGCAAATAAGATCAACAGAATGGAGGTAAAGATGGAATTAGAATTTCAAGAAAAAATTCAAAAGATGTCTCAAGAATTCAATGAATTCAAAGATAAAATCACCAAAGAATTTGACACATTGAGGCAAGAACTTGCAGTCCTCAAAAATCTGAGAAATACAGTAGAATCCTCAGTAACAGAATGGAGCAGGTAGAAGAAAGGATCTCTGACATTGAAGACAAAGCTTTTGAATGCTGCCAAACACACAGAAAGGAAAAAAAATGGGGAACAAAAACAGATCATTCTCTCAGAGAGCTCTGAGATAATTTGAAGAGATCTAATATTCACTTTATAGGAATACCTGAAGGTGATGAGGGTGATGCAAAGGATACAGATGATTTACTTCATGAAATAATCAAAGAGAATTTTCCAGACATGCCAAAAGATTATAAAATTCAGATAGCAGACAGTTTCAGAACACCTGCATGACTCAACCTAAATAAAAATTCTCATAAACACATTATAATTAGCTTCACC
>CAUYPK010147116.1:0-30852 GCA_963574355.1 Loris lydekkerianus | reverse complement strand
GGCCCCCATTTCTAGCAGTTTTCGTGTTTCGGGATCACTTCGAGTTCCTGGTGTTTAGTGGTGTGCCCCTAGGATGTTACTGGTGTTTGGTGTGTGGACCTCGTCTCTCCAAGCAGGGTGTGGCTGGGCCCCACTACTGTTACTGGTGATTGGTGTGAGCACCTGGTCTCTCCATGCGGGCCCCAATACTGTTACTGGTGATTGGTGTGAGCACCTGGTCTCTCCATGAGGGCCCCAATACTGTTACTGGTGATTGGTGTGAGCACCTCATCTCTCCATGCAGGGGGTGGCTGGGCCCCAATACTGTTACTGGTGATTGGTGTGAGTGCCTCGTCTCTCCATGCAGGGGGTGGCTGGGCCCCAATACTGTTACTGGTGATTGGTGTGAGCACTTCATCAATCCACACAGGGTGTGCCTGGCCCCCAATACTGTTACTGGTGATTGGTGTGAGCACCTTGTCTCTCCACATGGGTGGTGCCTGGGCCCCAGAACTGATACTGGTGATTGGTGTGAGCACCTCGTCTCTCCATGCGGGGGTGGCTGGGCCCAAATACTGTCACTGGTGATTGATGTGAGCACCTCGTCTCTTCATGCGGGGGGTGGCTGGCCCCTAATACTGTTACTGGTGATTGGTGCGAGCACCTTGTCTCTCCACGGGAGTGCGCCTGGGCCCCAATACTGTTAGCTGTGATTGGTGTGAGCACCTGGTCTCTTGTATACTCATGATGGAAGATGGACGTGTGGAGCACAGAAGAAAAGTGAGTGAGGACTTTCTCAGTAAGCAGAGCACCCTCCTAAGAGTCGGGAGCTGACACCCACTCCGGGGCAGTGGCTTGGGGCCCTGTGTCCCCCTCCTCTTGGCTCTGCCTGCCTAAGATCCTCTCTTCACAGTGCCCAGGATTAGTGGGTTTTGTCTCCCTGATATTAGACAAGAGAGATTTTCACCTTATGTGGTTAAGCCCAGACGTGTGATGGTGCCCAGAGTCCCCTGGGAGGAGGGGCACAGGCTGACGTCCTATAATGTGCCCTGTGTGGTTTGTGTGACACCGTGACATCCTGTAATGTGCCCTGTATGGCTTCTGTGACACTGTGACATCCTGTAGTGTGCCCTGTGTGGCTTCTGTGATACTGTGATGTCCTATAATGTGCCCTGTGTGGTTTGTGTGACACTGTGACTCCTGTAATGTGCCCTGTGTGGTTTGTGTGACACTGTGATGTCTTTGAATGTGCCCTGTGTGGCTTCTGTGACACTGTGACATTCTTTAATGTGCCCTGTGTGGCTTCTGTGACACCGTGACATCCTGTAATGTGCCCTGTGTGGCTTCTGTGACACTGTGACATCCTGTAGTGTGCCCTGTGTGGTTTGTGTGACACTTTGACTTCCTGCAATGTGCCCTGTGTGGCTTCTGTGACACTGTGACATCCTGTAATGTGCCCTCTGTGGCTTCTGTGACACTGTGACATCCTGTAGTATGCCCTGTGTGGTTTGTGTGACACTGTGACGTCCTATAATGTGCCCTGTGTGATTTGTGTGACACTGTGACATCCTGTAATGTGCCCTATGTGGGTTCTGTGACACTGTGACATCCTATAGTGTGCCCTGTGTGGCTTCTGTGACACTGTGACATCCTGTAATGTGCCCTGTGTGGCTTCTGTGACACTGTGACATCCTATGGTGTGCCCTGTGTGGCTTCTGTGACACTGTGATGTCCTGTAATGTGCCCCGTGTGGTTTTGTGACCTGTTTGGTCACCCTTATTTTGTTATCACCCCAGGGTTCCCTTACTCAGTGTTCTGTTTGTTTACACTGTCTTTGTACTTTCTTTACTGACGGCTCATGTTCCTACTTACACTGTTAATAACAGCACTGTTATATCCGAGGGTATTTTCTGGGACCTGGTAAGCAGCACACAGAGGGACAGCCTTTCACATCTGAGATCCTGGTTATTCTGGCTATGTGCCGGGCAGCCCTTCAGATCCACTGTGGGGATTCCAGGAGAGCTGGTTGTCCAGGTGTGGACTGAGTCCCTCCATTCTGCAGATCACCCCAGTTGGAGAGCTGGTTGTCCAGGTGTGGACCGAGTCCCTCCACTCTGCAGATCACCCAGGGATACCTCCCACCTCCCACCACTTCTCTCAGCTATGCTAATGCCTTTGAAATACACACACATCTCTCTGCAGGTGCATCAGACTTGTTCCAATGTATCAAGTTTAATATAAAAAGAATTTGAATTGAGAGTGGAGTGACACTACTGGGTGTTGTCTCTGAGGACTCGGTGGGACATTCCCAAATAAACAATCTTATCACAGGAAAGGGTAATTTGCATGTTTTATAAAGGAAGGAAAAATTAAGCCATAAGTGCTAGACCCACTTACAAATCCCATTCCTACCACACACTGAAGCAGGAATATGGAAAAAGAAACCAAGAGCTCGCTGCGGCATTTCTAAATGCACATCCCCCCCCTCTCTCTGGGGTAGTGTGAAGTAACACGCAGTGTAGATGTGAGTCAGAACCGTGCATTGCTATCTGTAGTGTTGGTACTGGGCGTTACTGCGAGAGAGGGTTTCTGGGGTCTGTGTACCTCGCACCATTATGCATTATTATTAAGCATGTGGTAAAGTGATGGTGGCCTCCTAGCGCAGAAGTTACCAAAAGGAAAGACACATTTCTGATTCCAGCTCTGACCACCTACAAGTGGTGGTTCTTACATATTCTAGGCCTCATTCTCCCTGTCCGTGAAATTGGGATCACGAGAACCACTTACACCCTGATGAGAACTCCTCAGGTGACAGCAGCTATTAGTAACAACAGGTACTTGCGTGGCATGAAGGAGACCCCTGGACACCCTGGCTGGGCCAGCTCAAGTGAGAGGCCTGGCATCCATGAGCCACCCGTGGTGTCACCTCGGCTGCTGTTCTCTGCACTAACAGCCAACCCCCTCCCCCTTCTGCTGCCCTGCATCACACAGCACTTGGAAGTAGTTTTATTTCTAGTGATGACCAAAGACCAGCGTCCAGTGAACTTCATACAGACCCATTCCCTGTTGTCACCCCTCCCCAGGCTCAGGAGAAGAAACTGGGTCCTTTCTCCATAAAGCATGACTGAAACTAACCACACACCGGACACGGCTCATGGGGAAAATGCAGGCTGGTGTGGGTGACACTGACACCGTTACAGGACTGAGGTGAGGGTAGGGACCACAGCACCATCCACTCTGTGGGGGAAGTGGTTGCGCCAAGCACTGGGGGCCTGTCCGTTCCTCAAGCGTGGGCAGGAAGCCTTGTGGACTCACATTTTCATGGTGGTTCAGGTGCAGTGTGTGGGCCTCATCTCAACCCGTGGGCCAGGTGAAAACAGTTGTTTCTCCTGCTTTGACTTCACAGGGATGCCTGCCAGCAGTTAGCGGAGCCCGGCTGTGCCTAAAAATCACCCGCATTAGTGACCGTGGATATGTGATGGTGGAGGCAGGAGAGGAGCCTGGAGGAAGCGCGGATGACCTTCATGGAAGTGAAGGGAGAGAGGTCTGGAGGTCTCCAGCCCAGGTGTCAGATGAGGCTACTTCCCATCAGGGAGCTATGGTGGTGGGGGCTGCAGGCGCAGCCCGGGGGCCACCTGGTGTGGCGCAGGGACTCGGGGGAAGAGCCAGGCCTCCCAGGGCCCGTTGTCCTTTCATTGTTGTTCCAGAGGTCTTATCCTTCACAACCTGGATCCAACGGGGCCATGGAGGGCACCAGATTGTCACTGTGCACTCTGATGCCAGCGTTTAGCTGTGCCCTCCCTTGTGAATGACCAACTAGGGGTGTGGGGCTCTGCGCCACCCACACTCCTCACTGTGCCCACCGCCCCTTCCTGCATCCTCTCATCTGCCTTGAAGTCGGGGGGGGGGGGGTGGGGGGGAGTCCTCATATCCAAGGAATTTGTATCTCCACCCAGAAAAACAAATAAGCCTGTTTCTGCCCAAATGGGAGGGGATGAAACATTCCCTGGGCCAGGAGCCTGTGACTGTGTCTCATTTGGCTGTTGGTGTGTTTGTAGCCCACTCACCCCACTCACTCTGAACAGAGATATGGGACGATGCATTTAATATTTAAAACATCTCTGTGGAGAAATCAGGTCTGCATTTTAGTACAGAAAGGATCCTGTGGTGCCATCAAAATTCCATTTCTTGGGCGTAACATAAGGGAATAATCACTCAGTTTTCACTCGAATGTGGTTTTTGTTGAAAAAAGTTAAATTTGTTGCAATATTTGTATTTAAAAAGAAGTTTAGAAACACTATTTTATCTACAGCAGAGAAAAAAAAAATCAAATAACCTATTTGATGGAACTCATATCCACCTCCAAAGTATGGTAGGATTTTTTTCGGAATCCTTATAACCATGAAGTGCTTGATATAAAAAGATGAATATCTTCAAAAAATATTAGCACATATGCCCAGCACACCAAAAACAACACGCATATTATACCTTTCTCATGTCCATTGTTGATATGGCTGGAAGTCTCAAAATAAAATCACCGCTCCATCTTCCTGGTACATCTTCCCGTGTGGGGTCTGTTCCATGACATGGCTGTGTCCTGCGGGCTTCTGCGGGCAGATCCAAAATACCAGCAGGCTCTGCTCAGCATCCGGCTCCTGCAGAGCAGAAAGCCCCTTTCCTAGACATCCTAATGATCATGCTGGGCCCTGTCCTGATCACAGGTCGGTGCCTGTGAGGACGAGAGCTCCTGCCATTCCATCAACCAGTGTCAAATTTAACACCCTTGGCATGATCCTAAGGTCGAGGGGTACGAGGATTCTGACAAAAATCGTATTATAGGAAGGTGAGAAAGTACTTTGAATATGGGATATGGATTCCATTGAATAGCTAATTTGATTTTTTTTCTCTGTTGTAGAGCAAATAATGTTTCTAAACTCCTAAGATTGGGGATAGTTTTCTTACAGTGTTCTGTCTGTGGTTTCTAGAACTTTGTCGAAGTATTTCTGAGAGCAGCCAGATGTCTCCGATTTGCAGGTCTATGCTCCTAGCACAGTTATCTCCTGTGTTTGTGAGCCTTTACTGAGGATGGAGTCTGGATGGTGAAATAAAGAGCATCTTGGTATTTCTCCCTGAAGCTGTTCCTAGAAATGGCGTCAAAACAGGCCTGATAAGGAGGCTATGGTACAACACAACCCTGCTTCACAGGGGCACAGATGAAGTGGGAGCTGGAAGAAAAATATACAGCATATCCTGAGAATGCAGGTACACCCCTGGCTCTCAGCTCCTCCTGAGAATGCAGGTAGGTGCAACTCTGGTTATCAGCCCCTACTGAGAATGCAGGTGAACCCTGGCTCAGAGCCCCTCCTGAGAATGTAGGTGCACCCTGGCTGAGAGCCCCTCCTGAGAATGCAGGTGCACCCTGGCTAAGAGCCCCTCTTGAGAATGCAGGTGCACCCTGGCTCAGAGCCCCTCCTGAGAATACAGGTGCACCCTGGCTCAGAGCCCCTCCTGAGAATGCAGGTGCCCCCTGGCTAAGAGCCCCTCTTGAGAATACAGATGCACCCAGGCTCAGAGCCCCTCCTGAGAATGCAGGTTCACCTGGCTCAGAGCCCCTCCTGAGAATACAGGTGCACCTGGCTCAGAGCCCCTCTTGAGAATTCAGGTGCACCCTGGCTCAGAGCCCCTCCTGAGAATGCAGGTGCACCCTGGCTCTCAACCTCTCCTGAGAATGCAGGTGCAACTGGCTCAGAGCCCCTCCTGAGAATGTAGGTGCACCCTGGCTCTCAGTCCCTCCTGAAAATGCAGGTGCACCCTGGCTCAGAGCCCCTCCTGAGATTGCAGGTGCACCCTGGCTCTCACCCTCTCCTGAGAATGCAGGTGCAACTGGCTCAGAGCCTCTCCTGAGAATACAGGTGCACCCTGGCTCTCAGCCCCTCCTGAGAATGCAGGTGCACCCTGGCTCAGAGCCCCTCCTGAGAATGCAGGTAGGTGCAACTCTAGTTATCATCCCCTCCTGAGAATGCAGGTGCATCCAGGCTCAGAGCCCCTCCTGAGAATGCAGGTGCACCCAGGCTCAGAGCCCCTCCTGAGAATACAGGTACACCCCTGGCCTGCAGACCTTCCATTGAATTGATGCTATCAGCTCCTTTCTTTACTGTGTGGTCACTTGTACATAGGATTCCAGCTCACTTGGAAAAGAGGAACATTTTGTGGGTATGTAGAGTTGTTATAAATGAGGATTAAATGATTCACTTTCTCCCATGCATTCTTCTTTAAATTCCCCACCTAGTTGCTTGCCTTGGTTTTGTCTAATATTTGAAGAATTTTAAATAGATACTGGGAATCATAGATCAATGAAGAAACAATTGACACAGACATATCCAAACACACAGGGACACACATTGACAAGAATGTTCAGATACTTGGATACCCAAACTTTATTTGGTTAAAGAGGTAACGCAGCAAATATCTATGGCCTAAGCAAAAGGTAATATGGCTTCAGAATTAGTGTCTTCATGGGGAAATGAATTATTGAATGCACACGTGGTGGGTAGCATGTGTCCTGGCTGACCCTTGGGCTGCTGTCCTCAGTGAGCACGCTCCACCTGACGTCACTGTGCTTGGAGTTCCACACACATCCTCTGTGGGGCCACTCATGCTCACGGGGTGCTCACCCGTGCCCCACCTCAGATTCACACAAAAGGCGGTTCACACTCAGAGACCGCAGGGGCCTGTGGGTGGGGTGAGCAGGGAAGAGGGAGTAATTATAGCGTCACACACCCAGCCACGAGAATGTGTGGAACTCACCAGTCTACAAATTTACAAAGCGTGGATTTGTATGTGGATCATATCACAATATGCTTAACAAAAGTATTAAATACAGTTTATAACATATGTAATGTGTTGTGTGTAAGGGACTGGGGCTCCCTGAGGTCACCATGCATATATGCATATACAAAGGGAAAATAGGACATTGTATCTAAATGTGCCTTTATTTACAAGCTATTCATTAAAAACTTTACAAAAATATCTACAAAATAGTTCTCTATGTGTTGATATTTAAATATAAAAATATTAGAAATACGAAATATAAAATTTGAGTTTGTCAATTTCTCATACATCGGGCGACCTTTAGGATGCATTGTATGATATTATGTAATATACACAACATTTCATGCTATACATTCCCAAATCATTTGTTCTAGTTTTTTTATGTTCAGGGCCCTCAGGTACACCATAAAACAAAATTTGCAAAATGCTGCAGGAAAGACATTCCTATCAATGTCATGAATGAGCAGAGAATTCCATAGATGGCCCATATTTAGTGCTGTTATTCTGGAAATTAAAATGAACATAGATATAGTAGGAAAAATAAATCAGAGCTTATATCCAATGGAGGGTAAGAGTCATTACAGTTTCCTACTTAAAACTCCAAGAGAATCAGCTAAGAAATGATTAGAACAAGAAGAGTTCAGAAGCATGTTCATTTCAATAATGGACACTAAACACACACACTGTCTCCATTACGAATATAACACTAAAAAATCAGAAGAAAGACCCACCCATTTCACACCCTAGAGTGAGGTGAATTTGAGAAAGGAGAGACCGGTGTTTCAGAACTCAAGAAAACCAATTAGACGTGCCCCAGCCCTGTCACTGAGGATGCTGGAGGGGGGAACCACGTCTGGGAGGCCCGGGGGCTCAGACCAGAGCTTGCAGGAGCCTGGTACAGCTGCGCCGGGGCTTGTGTTTGCGGGAGGAGGAGCCAGGAAAGACAAGGGGAAGAGGAGGAGGGAAGGGGCCAGCCAGCACCCTCATCACCCTCATTGCCAAGGTGTTTCTCTGGTCTCTGTCTTTGTGACCCTCCAGAGGAACAGGGGCGTCAGCGTGCTGCCCGTGACCTGGATTTCCCAGTACAGAACGTGTGTGGCCTCTGCAAAGCCAGGCGGCTCTGGATGAGTCTGTGGAGAGTTCAGAACTTCCATCACCCAGTCTGGTCTTCATCTGGGCTGTTCTGTCTGCACCTTCCTCGCTGAGTGACTGTTCCCCCCACTCGGGAACCTTTGCATCTGCACAGATAACTTCTGCAGGAGGAATATTTTCTTCATTGACCAATGTTAAATTTTGAAAAGAAGATTATTGTGATAGGCAAAGTGCTGAGTTTTGTCACTTGTTAAATGGCACTTAAAATAAATAAATAAACCCCCAAGGGTAACATTTAGTTTTTATCTCACCAAACAGTCAATAACAGGAATAGTAGTCCCAACACACTGCAATACCAGATGCTGACATTTTTTATTAGAAATCTGGGTTTTGGTGCAACATTGTCTTGTTTTGAATTAACTTCAGCTGGTTGGAGTTGGCAATTCTGTGGATGTCCTGCCTTGGGCCAGATTAAGAATGAAGTTGGATTTTTAGTTCCTCCTTGTTGGGACATTGGGCTGCGTTACCAGGCTTTGTGCAAATGCATAATTGTTCTGACTCAATGAACTGATCAGGCAAAAATCAGAAAATCTCAGACTTAAATGCAAATGCATCTGTCCCAGAATTAATGGAATCGCAGTAGTAAGTTAAGAAAATGCAATGCTCTTGATCTGGGTATAGATTTTTCATTATTTTTGGCCCTGGCTGAGAAGAGCAGAGGAGCTGGGAGCCCTGTGCTGGGCTGTGGTGTGGCCTCTCACACACCAGCTGTGAGGCGGCTTCTTCCCATCGAGGTAGGGGCTGGAGGTGTCAGTGCTGGGTGCCACATTCTGTATCTCGTCTCAGCTGCAGAACTGAGAGTGATGCAGGCCTCAAGCCCAGCAGGAGCAAAGGCCTTGATGCCCAGACTGTGAGCAGAGCGACAGCCAGTCGTCCTTGTGGGAGTTCCCTGCGGACTGCCCACTACAGCTGTCCACCTCCCTGCTCTCCCCTGAGGGCCACAGGACTTTCTGCCCCCAGGTTTCCTTCCAGCCCCCTCAACTTCTGGTGGAGAAAGTGCATGAACACAGCTGGCCCCACAGCCTACTCTGAAATGGTGAGCCCGTGGTTACATCTGGACCCACGTCTCCCTAACCCCAGAGCCAGATCCTCCCAAGCGATGCCTGGATTAAAGCCACCGTGCAGTCTATTCCTGGGACATGACCCCAGTCACCAATCAGAATCTCCTTGGCAGAGCCCAGGGATCCGTGGATGCTTGAGAATCAGTGGCCCCTAGACTGGGCCTGGACGGCTGCAGTTGAAACGCTGCAGACTCCAGTGGTGCAGACTGGACCCCAGCAGGACCCTGAGTGGCAGAAGAACACATCTCTGGGTGAACCCTGCAGGTCCTGTGAGCATCCCAGGGGAGCAGCCCCTCAGAGTCCCACTAGCGTCCCGGGGGAGCAGCCCTGCAGAGTCCCACTAGCGTCCCGGGGGAGCAGCCCTGCAGAGTCCCACTAGCGTCCCGGGGGAGCAGCCCCCCAGAGTCCCACTAGCGTCCCGGGGGAGCAGCGCTGAATTGATGCTCCTCACGACTATTCACAGGGTCTGCTCTGCTCACACAGGTCTCCTAGCTTAGTTTGAGTTTTTATGAGAAATGGTGCTTTGCCCACTGACAGCCTGATGTGTAGTGACTACAACCTTCCAGCCCTTTGCTGGCCAGCACAATAGCAGTATTGCATTTTCTGATAATAAAGTTCACTTGCTTCCCAGTCAAATTTGGTGTGTGTCTGATGAGACCAGAGAAGATTAGAACCTAGTGACTGTGGTTCCTGTTCCCGTGACCTCTCTTCCCTCTGGGATGTTCTCTCTCCCTTAGAGATGCACAGTGGACACAGACTCATCAAGTCGGAGTCCAGCTCAAAGTAGGAGAATGTGAGCAGGTGATTGGGTCAGCACCTGGCAGGTGACAGACAACTGTAATCGTGTCAGCCACAGTGAGGAGACTCTGCCTCATGCAGGAGCTGTGTCCTGGAGGGGCCTCTCCTCAGCCTCAGCCACAGGGCAAGCTGGCTGTCCTCCCACCCCCACAGCTCTGCCCTCCCTGGACACTCCCTCCACCCTGCCCTGCAGCCTCCCTGTCATCCCCCTCCATCCCCCTTCACCCTCCCTTCCATTCCGTCCTCTCTCCTCCCTTCTACCCCCCTCTACCTTCCCCCAGCCCCCTGTCCTCCCCTCTACCCTCCCCTCCACACCGGCTGCCACCCTCCCCACCACCCTGGCCAGAAGTCCACCCCCTGAACTTGAGCACAAATTTCAAGTGAGGGCAGCTGCTGTCCTGCCCCAGGGACACAGCAGACAGCTCTGTGAGGCCAGCGAGTCACCTGCCCCATGCGGGTGACAGGCAGTGGGGAATGCCGGTCACCTGCACAGCAGGGTCAGCTGCACTGAAGCTCGGTAGATGCTCCCTTTCCTCAGCAATGGATGCCCTTCCCCATCTACCCACAGCAAACTGGATTGTATGATTTCTGAGAATTTGAATCGTTTTAATTTCTTGCATTTTTAGTGCAGTTGTTAAGCAATTTATTATTTTTCTCCAACAATTTCCAAGAACGAGTACAGGCAATTTTGGAGAGGAGGTTTTTATCATGTCTGTTCACCCTACGGTCTTAATTCAGTGTGATCTGCATAGGAACAGGGAACATTCAGCGGAATATCACAACTCTCACACTCTCGGTGAAGCTGGTGGCTCCACGTGCCAGTCCAGACTTTGACCAGCACAGAGGGCTGAGCCACAGTGGCAGATGTATCTTGGGGGCAGTTAAATGTGCAGGATTGTGCTTCCCTAGAATTCTAGTGACTTTTGGCCTAACTGGAAAAGATTAAATCTGTATTTTCTAGGCTAATTATAACAAAGCTCCCAGATAGCAAATAATGTACTTATTTTTATGCATTAAGTCACATGTATACATCCCCAACCAATGGGAAATTCTCTGTAAGAACTCATATACCCACATTCACAGTTGTCCAGAAAACCAGAAATTTTCTAAAAGTCTTTTAATGTATTGTTCTAAATATTTCAAATATTCTTGGCCCACATTGAAGGGAAAAACATAACATTAATATTCATAAAGGCCAGATGCCATGCGGTGACAGTGGCTAACCCACTGCATTTTCCGGCAGGACTGAGTTGCCCAGTCCTATGGTCACTGCTCAGAGCGTTCCAATAGGGCTGACACAGGAGAGCCATTTACTGCTTCCCCACCTCAAAGGTAAGTGTGGGGTGGTGGGTGCTGAGTCCCAGCTAGGTGGGCATCCAAGGTGGGACCTGAGATTAGCCATGGGGAGAAGCAACCCCAGGGGACACCAACAGGGCCGCCTGCGGTAGGAGGCAACCAAGCCTTGGCCAGCAGCCATGCTCATGCCCTCATTCAGGCACCAGGTCCTCTAATTCTTGCCACTTGCTGAGGCTCCTACCCATGTTGTCTCTTAAAAGTCATGGGCACTTTATTTTTAAAACAACTCCCAGTAAACAAGGCAACTTTAAGACCTAATCTTTTACTTAAGATTAAACCCATCAACTGACAGACAGTGGTGAATTGCAGTGATTAGAACAGTCAGCCAAGTAGAAATTCTGGAGAATAAAATCAATATGTGCTATAAAATGGGTATGTTAGTTATAAGAAGTGACCTCTTTCTCTATTCATAATGCATTTCATAAAAACATAACTCAACTCCATTGCCTCCATGTTCCCAAATCAATCACACAGCATCATGCATGGGTCATATTTCAAGCTGTCAGACATGTTTTTACAGTCGTCAGACTCAATTTGTTTTCTTGTATTGTATTAGATACAGCATCACAATGAATTATACTCACAAAACACTTTGCAAAATGTAGTGATTATGAAAGGCCCACAGCACCCTCTGAAGTAGTTCATCATTGCCGAGCAGCCCTGATCACGTTCTGCCTACCTGTTACACCAAAGATTTGTTTCCTTGAGAAAGAAACAGTAAGACACTAGTTATGTTACTGTGAAAATAGCACAATGTGCATGAAAAATTGAGATGGTGTGATCACAAGTCGGAGATCTCATCTTACTGACATGAGGAATTATCTGCACTGTTGGGTCAAGACTTTTGGCTGCAGCTATAGGGAGCTACACATCATTTTGTGGATGGGGAGCTTTTGATGGCTAAAATGGTAAGAATAAGAATACACACCTTATTAAGAAGAGTACAGGAAGGAGTATACTCAGACTCCCTCTCTGTTTGCATTCTTAAAAGTTATTGTCAGTAAAATGTATATTCATGCAACTCTTCTGATTAGCATGGGCGAATACCCAACGGCCAAATGAGTAAATTCCAAGTGGCTAAGAGAAGAACTGTGGAAGCGGCAATAAGGTGAGTTCAGGAAAACAGCGGTGCAGGTGTATCCCTGAACTTTGCACGTAACCAGTGGAACCTTTAGCATTCTTTATGGAAAGGCAAACTAATGGTGATAATTAAATGGTCTTTCTCAGAACCCGATAGAAGACGATTATAAGGTTTCTCCGTCTGACGGCAAGTATGTCTGTCGTGCTGGTGTGTCCTTCTCTGAACAAAGGCTTTAAAGTACACGGAACTACGCAGCAAACCTCACTTCCCTAACCTCTTAGAGAGCCACAGGATGTCAGAACAGATAGAGATCTCAGCAGCCACTTCAGGTGACGTGAAAGAGAGAGGGAATCCACGGACTCCCTTTAGAATATTATTCTATCAACGTATCTTTCCATTTTTCTAGGGAGAGGTCTACACAGGTTCATTACCTAGTAACAGTAGGTTAATAATATTGCTGAGTCTAACAAAAATAGTTTTCCCTTTGTGTAAAATGTATTAAGTTTCCAGAAATAGCTTTCATTGTGTGAAATAAAAAAAAAAAAAGAAATGTACAGTCGTGTCAGTGGCACAATTTAGTGACAATTAAACTGAGGGATTTATTGTTACGTTTCATAGTAAATAATGAGAATGACTTGAGACCACACAGTGAAAAAAGGTTTAGTCCTGCAAAGGCTTTATTAATGCCCCCATTAGAGAACGAATGATCCAGGTCAATTCCTTAGATTTATTATTAAGCCAAAAAGGAAAATTCTACTTAAATTAAACTAATAATTCAGAGATAACTTTTGCTCTGTTTCAGAAGAAAAATGTGCTGCATTTTGCTTGGAAAATTGATTACGAGGTGAAGTTCTTAGTTTCGTAACATGCCGTACACACACATATATTACACACATTCACAGAAGTCTCAGTAATTGATAAATCCATCCTTGTTTACAGAAACATTGTACCTACTTTTCCTCTGTAATTTAAAGGCTTTCTGGACTTGGCTTTCTTGTTTTCTTTCCTTCAAAATTCCTACATTAAGCAGCAATCTCCATAAATATTTTTAAAAGCCCTCTTTCAATGTCCCAAATAAAATCTTTATTTTAACATATAATTAGAATATTTTAAAATTGATTTTAATTTCTTTTCCTATTGCATTCATTTGTGTCTTTCTAAATTGAAAATTAACGTAAAGTACATACATTTAGGTGACATTGTTCATGTTTGTGAGGTAAAGTCCAAGTTGTAGCTGTGACCTTCGCCCACACACCGGCCACACACCTGCCCGTGGGTCCCACTTGGCAGGAACCCGCTGACCCCTCACCAGCTCCCGGCTTGTTCAATTTAGTGGAGTTTTTCTCTCACATGAGCATGTTGTTCTATGAGTTTCAAATGGCACTGAGTAGCGTGATGCCGTTTCCATTCCTGGGCTGCTTGGGAGAGTACGCGCAAATCATCCAAGTTGTAAAAAAGACACAAAATCTCCATCTTTCATGGCTGAATCTCCATGGTTATGTTTGCTACGGTTTATCCATTCATGTGCTGAAGGACACTTGGGTTGTTTCCACATCTTTGCGAGCATGAATTGGGCTACTCCAAACATTTGAGTGCCAATGTCCCTATGGTAAAATGACTTTTTTTATTTGGTAGATACGCAATAGTGGGACTGCAGGATCAAATGGAAGGTCAACCTTTAGTCTCTGAGGACTCTCCATAGTTCCTCTCACAGAGGCAGCACTACTATTCAGTGCCCACCATGCTGCTGCAGGAGCGTCCCCTTCTCTCCACACCCAGCACCTGCTGCCCTGGGGCCCTGGGCTGTGCTCCATCCTCACTGGGTCTCTCCACACCCAGCCCAGCACCTGCTGCCCTGGGGCCCTGGGCTGTGCTCCATCCTCACTGGGTCTCTCCACACCCAGCCCAGCACCTGCTGCCCTGGGGACCTGGGCTGTGCTCCATCCTCACTGGGGGGCAGGTCTCTGCTCTGACCACAGTTTGTTCTTTTCATGTTTCCTGTATGTTAATCTTCTGCTGTGGTTTAAGTGTGGGATGTTTGCATCGTGTTTGTTTGTTTGTTTGTTTTTAATTAAATCATAGCTGTGTACATTAATGCAATCATGGGACACCACACACTGGTTTTATACACAATTTGAAATATTTTCATCACACTGGTTAACATAGCCTTCCTGGCATTTTCTTAGTTATTGTGTTAAGACATTTATATTCTACATTTAGTAAGTTTCACCTGTACCCTTGTAAGATGCACTGTAGGTGTGATCCCACCAATTACTCTCCCTCCACCTATCCTCCCCCCTCCCTTCCGTCTTTCTCCATATTCTTAGGTTATAGTTAGGTTATAGCTTTCATATAAAAGCTATAAATTGGTTTCATACTAGGACTGAGTACATTGGATACTTTTTCTTCCATTCCTGAGATACTTTACTAAGAAGAACATGTTCCAGCTCCATCCATGTAAACATGAAAGAGGTGAAGTCTGCATCTTTCTTTAAGGCTGCATAGTATTCCATGTGCATCCTGGTTTTTAATTTGGGCTTTAGTCTGCCTCACTGATCCTCAGAAGACACAACCGTGTTATGACTTGTCACCTTTCCCCCCGGAGGATGTCTTTGGTGCATTGAACTTGAAGTTCCGATTGTCTTAAGCTACGTCTGCTGCACTGGGTGTGGGCTGGACTCAGATCCTGTGTGCGTGTAGACTAGACACATGTGTGTGCACACATCACACATGCACACAGTAAAACCTCGGCTATTCTAAATCCATCCCAAATTAGTTACTTACTAAATTAGATCATAAAAGTATTTATATTTTATAAACCCAGAAATGTGAATATTCTTGCTATTGTTACATCCATCCCCAAATATTCATGCCCTCACTGAGAACAAATGTTTAGTCCACACTCACTAGTGAGAGGTCTGAACCCCTCGTGTGCCACTGCTGAGTGACGGCCACCAGGAACAGGTGTCAGCAGCGAAGCAGCTCCCAGCGTCTCCTCCCCGCTGCAGCTGATGGGATTGTTTTATTTTCTCACTGTCCACTGCCTTTCTGCTTCTAACCTAAAGTCTTTCTGGGGTGGGGAGTGGAGCCCATGCTCACAGCTTCCAACACACACGGAAGCTCTGGCCATTCCCCGTCTCCCTGCACCACCACCCATTTGTCTCCTGCCCCCACCTGCAGCCTCTGACTTTGGTCAAGAACGTCTCCAATTCACCCAGCACAAACTCACCTCTCATGATGGAACTATCGGTTGGGCAGGGCTGGGTTCCGGCTACCTATTTATGAGAAACTTAACGTTCCTATGGTTATTATTGCTATTGTTGTGCTGTAAGGCAGTGGCCTCAATTCCTTCATGAGGTCCCCGGATGACCCTTGCACCTGTCCCCTCTAGAGCTCATTTTGCATTGCTGCTGTCAGCCTGCACCTCACATTTGACAGTTTACTTTAATTAACCCTCCTTGGGAAGGTGCTGTGATCGTGGAGATAGCCTGTCCCTGAGTAGAGAATCTCATCATAAACTCCTCAGATTGTGGACGCCCTGACTAGCACAACGCTACCAACACTGCCAATCACGGAGTGTTAGCCATCGTCTTGCAGGGAGGCATCTCGGCCTGCACATTGCAACCTGTGTCCAGTGGTTGTGCCTCTGCGCTGTGCCTTCGATGGGAAAGGCCAGTGCCCTTCTCTCATTCACTCCCATAAAAGCCTCTGGCCCATAGCAGACCCTGGAGCACTCCCACCCTCCTCAGGTCTGTCCTCACTTTTGACATCCCATAAACCTTTACAAAATTAGTTCTGCCTCAACAGCCTTAATTTGGGTGGATATTGCTTTATCCTGGGTCCTTCCCTCTGAGATCGTGCCGTGAACACTATGTAAGTTTTCACTCTGCTAGACTCCTCAGGAGAGCAGTAAGAGCTTGTCTGGTGGAGACCAGGGTCTGGACTCTCCTCCAAGACCATCTTCTCCTCCGAGGGACAGCTGCTCTGTCACATTCCTGTCTCAGAAACACATTTGTCAAAACATGACTGCAGTATTATGCATTTTTCAAATCCAGAGATGACTGTTACCTCATCAGAGTGAATTTCAATCTGGTGTTCACAAGCCATTTGTAAGTGCTGTGGTTCACACTGAAACGTGTGCGGGCATGTTGTGTACGACACACACACACTGTCGCATAGCCTTCTGTTGCATTTACATTAGAAAAGCTCGTGTGTGTATTAGCTGATGGAATGGCATGTTCAGTCTTGCACTTACAAGCCGTAGATTTGAGAGCTGCTGTCTCCCCACACCTGCTGCGCAGTTTGCCTTTAGCACCTTGAAAACTTTCCCTGGGGTAAGCTTCTTCCTTTAGAACAGGATGTGTTTTTCACGACACTTTTAAAAAGGTCAAGACAAGTTTTTTAACCTGTGCTCCAGTGATCTCACTAAGAAAACAATCTTTGTTAGAATTTTTATTTATTTATTTATTTTGCTGTTTTTAAACTTGTTTTCCCTAGATATGTTCTAATGTCTGATGGGGTAAAAACTTTCACTGAATTGTCATAAATAATAAGATTGACTCATAAAGGGTATCCTTTAGTGTTTGATGTTACGGTGGTATCTGCAACTTTATGATATTACAACTGAGACACACAGCTATACTACTGAGCAAGATTTTAGCAAAATGCCCTCCCTAGACTTTAACTTTCACCAACAAAGGGCCACATCATTTAACTAAATTTGGGGCTTTGGTAATTTCACAGTTATTTCAATGACTTCGAGAACCAAGTTCATTCGATGGAGCAGAGCTAATAAGATGCCTCACTGTAGCACACACGTAGGCCTGCAGAATCATAGGATCATAGCTCGTAAATTCTGCTTTTTTCGCATCAAGGTAGAGTTTAAAAGTGTCTTGGCATATTATATCACATGAAATGGGAGATCTCTGATCATATCATTCTGTTGTAATCAAAAGTATCATATGAATCCCAGGACACACTGAGTCTCTATAATGAAGGCGTTCTATTTTTACTTTTTAATCACCTTAACTCTATTTAGCAATTATAACACTGGCTGTAAGTATCCAGCATCACTGCACCCTGATCTTACAGGAGGGATGTTTGCCTTTTCTGTTTTTGTGTCCCTAGCACCTACCTGGAATCCAGGACTCAATATGTGCTCAACAGAGGGATGAATGTGTTATCAGCTGAGTGGTTGTAATGATTTTTATTTTGAGAGATTCTCAACTGCAAGGCCAGGAGAATAACGGGCCTTTTGCAGGGAGGTGAGTGACTTGGGGCAAGACTTCTGCACATCAACCTAAAATTTAAAGGCTTCTGAAGAATCATTCTAAATTCTTAAGCAACCTAGCGTGCTTCACCGGAAACAAATATAAAGCAGAATTCGATCAGAGTTTAATTTTCTATGTGGTGTGGTCATATAAGAAAGCACAACAACAAACCCCGTGACTTGTGAGGTGATTATAAGCAGCCAGATTATTAGGAATGTGTTGTGAAGTCAGCATCTGCTGGAAAATTAGATAAGTTTTCAACTAGCAAAATAAATTGAATTACTAAGTTTTGTATTCCTTGTAAAGGGTCTCTAATTACAAGTTCATTGAAGTCTATGTGCTTGATTATTTACTGGGCAGACATCAATTAAGTGCTGCCTTTATGAAGAATCCATGTGCCAGACGCTGGACGTGGACACAGGGAGAGGAAGTGGCTCTGGCCCCAGAGAATCTCCCAGCGTGGTGACGGGGCTAAGAACAGGTTGTCATAGTAGAAAGTCAGCATCCTCTGGGAGAGGTGGCCCTGGGGACTAGAGGGGGGGCCTGTGGAGTGGTCAGGGAGCGCTCTGGGGGTGGCACAGATACAACCACTCCAAGTTCTAGAGTATGGATCTGGGTGGAGGATGAGGCATAGCAGTGTCCTGAGAGAGGGCTCAAGGGCAGAGGGGCGTCGTGACCAGCGGCTGCCATGACCAGTGTGCAGGGCTGGGAGGGCAGAGGCCCACGGCAGGGCGTCCTCACACATACGTCAAAGAGCACAGGCTCCATCCAGGGAGGCAGCCCTGTCCTACGGAAGTCCTGACCTCTGGTTATCACAGACACGGCTCTGCAGTCTCCTTCTTGAGGCTGTGCAGAATCCCGAGGCTCAGCCCTCCTGCTCCTCCCTAGCTGCAAAGCGCTTCCAAATAGCTCTTAGAATCCCTTTGTTTCATTTAAAATTCAGCAGCCTGATGAGGATACTCCGTAGTTATTGATTCAGAGCAATTTCTTTGTCTTAGAGCAGGTTCTTTCCTGTAAATCTATTGATCTGCTCCTTGTTAATCTCATTCTGTTTTGTTCTTTGTCTCACACCCACCATTCTTTCCCTAATCATTTTGGACATGTAGCCCTTTTCATTTAATTTTGCTCAGTTTTCTCATGCCCTGTTTCACGTCCAGACTATATCTTCTGCGATGTCTAAGATCAGCGTCTTCTGCTTCTGATGGGGTCTCACTTTATCATGTTTCTCTTCCATTTCTTTATTTAAATCATTTTTGTTTCAAACTATTGGAAGGCACAAGTGTTCTGGTTACATGGGTGACTTCTGGGCTTTCAGGATGCGCGTCCCCAGGACAGAGCACAGTGTACCTGACAGCTGAGTCTCACTTCTCCCCGGCCATCGTCCCCTTCTCATGGCCAGTGGCCTTCACACCACCCTGTGCCCGTGTGTCCCTGCTGGTTAGATCCCACCTATTAGTGAGAACATGTGTTTGCTCTTCCATTTCCAAGATACTTTGCATAGGATAATGTTCTCCAGTTCCATCCCAGTTACTTCAAATGATGTGATTTCGTCCCTTTTTACATCTGAGTAGTATTTCATGGTAGATAACACATTTTCGTTATCACTCCCTGGTTGATGGGCACCTCGGCTGACTCTCTGCACCTGTGAATTCTGTGGTGAGGAGTGTTTGGTGCAGGTGCCTGTCTGAGGTATGTACTCAGGAGGCCCAGAGGCTTCTGCTTCTTCCCCCGCGGGAAACACTTACCTTACCGTCTACGCTAATGTCTAAGCTTCCTTAAATTTTGCTTCCTTAAATAGAATATTTAAAGAGCAGATGTGAACAGATGCAGTTCTTCTGCTAGTATTTAAACTGTTTTCAAAAGGAAAAAAATTCATTTATCTATTGTGTTTTTTCCACTTTGAGTTCATACCAAATTACAAAGTATCAGTGTCTGAGACTCTGTAAGAAAGCTTACCTGTATTTACAGCCATGGTGGCAGGTACCAGCAGGAATTTTTTGTCAGATTAGGTCTCCTCACAAATTGTTTTCAACTATTTCTTTCTCCAAACATCTGAGCAATACTCACATGCACCAGTAATTTTACTTTCTCAAGGATACTCGAGGGTACAGAAGGGTGCTTAGGGTCAGATGGGGTAGCAGGTGACCTCTGAGAAGTGGGTCGGAGCCTTGGTGGGGGCACAGGTGCTGCGAACCCTCCTGCCTAACTGGACAGAATGCTGCTGACTCTGCAAAACCTCATTTCTACTCAATTTAGAGTCAGAATCTAGACAAATACCGGTCCAGTAACTTTCCATTGCCATCCTGTCCACATTGATTATTTGTAATATAAACCATTCTGTAGCTTTTTCATGGAGTCAGAGGTTACGGGAGAGGAACATGCAGCCCTCGGTTCAAGAACAGGTTAAATGTTCCAGGATCCTGATGGCATCGATTTAATTCTCATTTATTCACAAAGATTTGCAAAACAGAAACAGGAAGTATTCTAAATTAATTCACAAAGAGCTCTGGCTCCCAACCGCAGGAGAACTCCGCCTATTACAGTTATTTCCAGGACTGGCTGGAGGCTGAGGCCAGAAACCTGGCTGAACTCAGAAACCCGTTTCAAACAAGTGGCGACCCACTGCCAAGACCCACTTTTCAAGCAGAGGAAATTACAGTGAAACCCCTGGGGACCCTTTCTCCCCTGTGATGAGTTCTGGTGCTGCAGAGGACACACTTTCATTCTAGCAAGGATCTTTTGCTCAAGTCTTTAGATGGAGACTGGTCTTCAGCCCTCTGAGGGCACAGTGTTCACCCCCTGGGTGTGTTTCCCTGCCTTTGCACACACACAAAGTGATTACTGCACTTTCTCTCATGTGAGCACCTGTTCTACCTGTTCTATTGCCACATGTCCCTGGGAGCACCTATCCCCACTTCTCTTCCTTCCTTTTTATTTCAAAGTGCTAAGGGGGCACAAGTGGTTTTGGTTACATTGGTCTCTCTTGTAATGCTTGAGTCCTGGCTGTAAGTGTGCCCGTCACCCAAACAGTGTTCACTGTACCTGTTAGGCAGGTCTTTATCCCCCACCCCCCCTCTACGATTCCATGGCTTTCTCCTCCCTCCGCGCACCTGTGTGGTCCCTGGCCAGCTCCACTCTAATAGTGAGGACATGCGAGGTTTAACATTCCTGGGACACTTAGGATAACATCCAAACTGCTGCAAACACCGTCCATTCTTTCTGTTCACAGCTGAGTAGTCAGTGTGTGTCTACGGCGTGTGGACACTGCATTTCGTGAATCCACTTCTGACCTCATGGGCACTTGGGTCCATTCCGCATCTTTGTGACTGTGAGTTGTGCTGCAATGAACTTTTGTGTGCAGGTGTCTTTTTGATGAAATGACTTCTTTTCCTGTGAGCAGAGACCCAGTAATGAGATTTCCGGATTGAAGGGTAGGTCTGTTTCATTCCTTGAGGAATCTCCAGGCCATTTTCCAATTTGCAGCCCCACCAACAGTGTATAAGCATTCCAAAAATTCACTCTTCAGGGCGTTACTGAGAAATGATTATTTTACTAGTAAATCTACAGGGGAGAACAAAGGGGCAAATTAAGTTGGGGATACTCAGTGTCCCCTGCTCCTCTTCTGGAAGTGTCTCCTGTCCCACCCCCGCCTGCTCCCATCCCCGGCCCCCACTGTCTCAGCCCCCAGGACAGCCTGGCAACGCCTCCGTCCTGTTCACTGTGCTGCTCAGCAAAAGCCACAGTTCTAAGTACCATTCTCCTTAGAAGGCAGCAGGAAAACTGCAAATACCTTTTTATCAAGCTGTCTTTTTTACCCGTACAAATAATTGTACAAATCAAAATATATGTAAAACCGTAAGTGCACAGAAATGCTTGCCTCCATCTTTCCATCTAACGTGCACATTCCTCCAGAACAGAACTACAACTTTTCATTTTCACAATCCCAGTACATTTCACACATAATTGGACCTTATGTAAATATTTGCTGAATTTATTTTATTGCGTACAAATATTGTTTCTTGGGGGCAGAGACAAAGTGGCACATGCCAGAGCTTCAAACCCGCATCCTAGGAACTGGGACACCAGTTCTCTGCAATGATCCATTGACAGGTATGGTCATCAGCAAACCGACAGTGTTCAAGCCTGGAGCCTCAGAGTGATGTGCTGGAGAGCTGAGGACCCGGCGCTAGCTGGGCTCCAGCTCCCGGTTTGTATAGCCCATGTGTCTGAATTCCTCTGGGCCCTAGTGCTGTCCTCATGTCAGGCAGGTGACACTGGTGATTTATAAATTTACTTATTTATTTCATGATTTTATGTGTTAAATGTGCTTTATGTCATGTATTTTTTGTTAAAAAATATAAATGTAAGTTCCCAAACCCATATAAAAGTGCAAAGAAAAGAAGTATCCAAAAAGAGTTGCAAAGAAGATGCCGTTGGTCCAGAGAGGGCGCAGAGTCACACCCCCGAGGGATGGGAGTCGCCGTCTTCACTGCTCTGTGACTGCTCCGGGCGATGCCATCTCTGGGGGTTTGCTGGCATTAAACCAGATATCTCCCATGAATCATTAATGCATAAGAGAAAATTGCAAAAAATAAGCTGGGCGGTACCTGTGGCTCAAAGGAGTAGGATGCTGGCCCTATATACCAGAGGTGGCAAGTTTAAACCTGGCCCCAGCCAAAAACTGCACACAAAAAAAGAAGCCCCAAGACAATTATGAAAACAGGTTCAACCCCAAACTTATGAAAACCCTGTCAAAGGGGTAATCAGCTTCTCCACCCCAATGTATACCTCTTAAGGCTGGACTTGCCAGGGGGATCATCACACCTGGGAACAGTAATGTCCCCGGGGTAAATTCTCTCAGCTCTCAGCTCTCAGCTGCTCAGAGAGGTCACAAACCAACCCACAGCCTTGCGCAGCGGCCAGCTCTGCCACACAAGTCTCCTCGTGAGCAGCATGCCGGTGCAAGTACCTACATCTCTTCCAGGGATTTTCTCTGTCCCCATTTCACCTGGTATTTATGTGGGAACCCTGGAAAGTACGGAGGGTACAAGTGTTGCTAGTAAGGAACCTCGGCTCCAGTCTTCAGGTGACTTCCAAATTCTCCCAGATAATTGATAGTGTGGCCCAGACGGGAGCTTGAGGATTTTTAAATTATGCCCACATTCAAACCAAACGGCACGCTCCGGACCTGGGCACGTCAGGTAACACAAGCAAGTCCTACTATTTCCTACCCAGTGCTCACAGTCACGGCGGCTCAGACAGGTCACGGCCTGTCATTTTCCTCAGCCGCAGGCTCTCTGCTGCTTTTCCATATTAACCAAAGGCGGCCCAGCACTGCAAACTTACTTTACATTCCAGATATAGACTAAAGTCCCCGATAAACATTCTAATCAGCATAAGGTTGTGATGCGGCAAAAAACACATGAGCAGGAAGAGGCGTCAATGTGATGATTTCAGAAAGTAGGAGGAGGGCGTGGGATGGCATGAGAACTTGCAACTCTGCTCCGCTGTGCTCATGAATAGGGTCTGCGTGTGTTCACTTTAACATGTTCAGAACGTTTGCACAGCACCTGCGAGGCAAAGAACAGTCGTCCCTCCACGTTTCTTCTTCCTGTGTAGGATGGGCCCGTAGTGTCTATTTTCCAGTGAGAGAGCAACTTGCACATGAAGAAGAAACCCTCGCAGGAGTGAAAATCGCAGAACCCCCAGCCAGTCCTGCTCTCATTCCTCTGTGGTGTCCTTGTCACCTGCTCGTGGCGTCATCAGAGGCTCTTGTCCTCTCCGCCAATTTTTCCTCTGCATTTTCCTCATTCCCACTTTATTAAGCAATTCTAATTTGCAAAATCCAGATGAGGGGCTCATAAGGTTAAGTTTGTGAGAAATGGCTGCCACTCCTGCATGGACCCCGGTGTCAGCTGTTGAGACAAGACACTCAAAATGGCAAGAGTGCCAGGCCGAGTGTGGACATGGAAGGGAAGAGGGCTGAGGACGTGACAGTGGTGGAGTGCAAGGCCGAGTGTGGATGTGACAGTGGTGGAGTGTGAGGCCGAGTGCGGACAGGAAAGAAGGCCTATGATGTGACAGTGATGGCCACACATCCTGCACGCTGCACGGGCTACGGTGCCACAGCTCTGGGTTGTGCTACTCATTAAAACCTTACTGGAAGAAGTTAATTAGCAAAGAAGCCCTTGGCTAATCTCCTTAAAGATACTTTGCATTAGAAAAGAAATTCATCTCTCTGATTGCCGGAGTGCCTGTGAGCACGTCCATCCTGAGGCCCACAGTGTCTGCTAACCCTGACAGCAGTTTCCTAAGTGGCTGGATGGCTCTGCCTTGCCCTGGGCATGAGGCCCGGAGATGTCTCCACATTAGTCCAGGTATTAGCCCTGTCTAAGGGACAGGAGGTACTGAAAAATAAATTAAAATGAAAATCTACCCAATACTCAGAATACCTCTCTACCAATACCCTTTGGGGGAGGGACAGAATTATAAGAATGTCCTTATCTAACAAAAGCAATCAATGTAACATGGTTCTGTGCACCCTCAATGAATCCCCAACAATAAAAAAAAAAAAAAAAGATAAAAAAGACTCTTTTATCCTTGAGTAAGCATTAAACCAGAAAGCAGTGGTGTTGATGGCAATGTGTGGAGAGACTCTAGTGACAGAAAGGAGTTGTCACGCCCATTCTGCGGGTGTCCAGCAGATGGACAAGGCAGGTCACTGGGGAAGGACATGGGCAGCACCTGTCATCACACAGAGCTCCTCCTAACTTCACCTGTCAGCTAATCGACTTTATCCAGAGGAAACAAACACCCGTCAGTTGTTTAGGGCAGGAGGTAGTTTGTACCTCGGGGCCCAGTGCTCCAGAGTTAGGCTCCTCCTTCCGCCAGGGACAGGGAGATGAGAGTACAGTCCCCTGGATGTTCATGGACCCCTAGGTCCTCGGGAAAACATCCCTTGGGCTAAAAGTTGGCAAAATGCTTAGAGATTTGTACATTTAAAACAGACAAAAAAAGAACAATCATGAGCTTTCTAAAGCAAATGCTCTGGCCAGGCCTCTCAGAGGATCACGCCTATAATCCCAGCACTCTGAGAAGCTGAGGAGGATGAATCCCCAGAGCTCAGGGAGTTGGACCTGCCTAAGCAAGAGCAAGACCCTGTCTCTACTAAAAATAGAAATATTAGCCAGGAATTGTGGTGGGTGCCTGTAGCCCCAGCTGGAGGGGAGGCTGAGGCAGGAGGATCACTTGAGCCCAAAAGTTTGAGGGTGCTCTGAGCTATGATGATGCCATGGAACTCTGATGCCAGGGCACCAGAGTGAGACTTTGTTTAAAAAAATAACAATAATGGGTGGCGCCTGTGGCTCAAAGGAGTATGGCACCGGCCCCCTACACCGGAGGTGGTGGGTTCAAACCCAGCCCCGGCCAAAACCTGCAAAAATAAAATAAAATAAAATAATAACAAAATTAATTTAAAAAAATTTTTTAAAGCAAATGCTCTAAGAAAATGGAGGGGTGGGGACACTGAGGGACCCTGAGCCTCTACTTCCCTGGCCATGGGCCCGTGGAGTAGCTAAGTAGGAAGGCAAGCTCAGGAGGCAGAAGGAGGAAGCAGAGGCATGAGGTACAGAAGGAGGGAAAGTTAGGATCAGGGTGCCTCGGAGGAGTTGTCGACCCGTCAGACCCTTGGGAATCCCAGGGAACATCTGCCAGAGCTGGTCTCTGGTGGGGACCGGTTCCCTGCTCTGGCACCTGCAGGCCCCAGTGGGCAGAATTCAACAATCTTCCCTGGGCAAGGTGCCAAGTCCCAGTCCCCTGGTATCATGATGAGCTATCACTCCTGACCAAACCGTGGGAAGCCCCAAAGCAGAGTGTCTGTGCAGAAGTGATGTTGAAAGTCCAACACCGATCATGTGAGAGGACGGTGGACGCCTTAAGAGCTGAGAAAGCCCCAGCTGACAGGCGTCCAGGAGGGGGACATGAGTCCCACCACTCCCACACACTGGGCATCGCTAGGAGCTCACTCAGCAGAAGACTGTCCCCCACGACCCTCAGATGGGAGGGCAACCTGCCCAGTACTTGGAGCTCAGCCTCGTCAGCCCTTGAGCAGACACCCAGCCGAGCCCACTCCCAGAGTAGACAAAGACAGGCAGATCGCTCAGGCTGCTTAGTCTGTGGCGCCTTGTTCTACAGCAAACAGAAAACAGAAGCAGGCTCTCTGGCCTGCCCTGCGGGACTCATGCTGAAGGCGTCCTGCCGTGTGGGAGGAAGCCCAGGGGCAGGGCAGGAAGGTGCAGGGGCCTGGGCTGGGAGAGGCAATCAGAGTTCAGTTTTTCAAGAAACTCTCGGCTGCAGCTGCTGTCATCAGGGTGGGACGCGGCAATGCAAGAGTTTGCCAGAACACTGCTTGGCATCCCCTCTGAGACCCCTTCTCCTTCCTATTCTCTGGTGGCTGGCAGAGTTTCTACATTTAATGCGCAACTCATTTATTTTGGGATTGGGACCTATGAAAAAGGAGGTTGGAGAAAGTTTGATTTTATCTTTCCATTTTTCTATGAGTGTGCAGACACGCTGGAAGGAAAGAGGAGCTCCGCTGGGAACAGTAAAAAGGTTCTCAGTGACAGAACCATTTCTAATTAGGAACATCCAAGCTTTCAGCCATTGCCCACTGTGGCAGACTGCCTCTTCCCGGACGGAAACCTCTGTCTTCAGAGAGGCACTGTCACTGCACTGCTCCCCCCCCCCCACCATGAGCAGAGTCCTTTATTGTCATAGGAAGCCCTGTCCCCAACACACACGTGTCATTGGTCTCCCAGCCTCCGTGTGATTGAGTTCTCCAAGGCTCCTTGTCAGACTAGCAGCCAAATGTTCAGGTTGCCTTGGGAGTTCCTGAAAAGCCAAAGGTCCTATCTTTTCTTGGGCAAGACACGTGAGGAGACAATTTTACATCACTTGACTTTTTAGATGTTTCACTTCGGCCAAACTGTAAAACCATGTGAATTCTGCTCTCTGGATATTGCCTTCCAGTTAATTTTTTTTAATTAAACTTATTTTAAAGAGGACTGGTGTGAGTGTAAACTTATTTTAAAGAGGACTAGTGTGAGTGCAGGTGCATATACCTTAAGGTCAGGTAACCAAAGATTTCATAAAATTGAATGTGTCCAGAAGTTGAGCAAGTTGGGATATGACAGGCCAAGCTGAAGTAACAAATAAGCCTCACATTTCCATGACTCGGTGCACCAAGAACTCATTACAACAGTCACTATAGAGAGACCCTGGGACGCCGCTCTCTATAAGATCAAGTCTTTTCTTTGGGGAGTACTCACATCCTTACAGCTGCACAGACCTTCTATCTGCCTGGGCTGAGACACGGAAGTGGGACTATTTTCTGAATAACATAGTGAACTGGACCTCAGAATTCTGTTACATTGCCCAAGAATGTTTCAAATTAAATGATATGCTATCCTAATAACTTGGGTGATAGTAACAGTATGTTTTCAATTAATTTTGTTTGTGTTATTTCAACTTGTGATCCCAGCCACTCTCATTGAGTTGGGTGCCCCCACCTTAGGGATGGTCTCCAAGAAAGGAGCAGCTCATATTCATGAACTTAAATATGAATACAGCTACATAGGTTAAATTACACACTTCTTCTAAAATGATTTACATACCAGGGGGGAAACAAATCAACCTTAACCACCTGTGTTTAATTTAAAGCAGAAACGTGACTGCTCTGATACAGTTTCAAAAGCGTGTTCAGGCCCTCCGAGAATTATTAAATTAAAGAGAAGAGAGACAATTTAGCTCCTTACCTTCGAAGTTCTATTTAAGTATCAGAAATCCCATGGAAAAATGTTTGCAATCCCTCTCTCCTCTTCACTCTACAGTCGCCAGACTACACACGGATGTCACCCGCCGTTCAGTTCCACGGTGTACTTCACTGAGAAAGGGCACGCCCCCTAACAGTGCAACTGTCATCCTGCTGCAACTCCAAATAAAATATCAATTCCACTGAGGCCCTTGTAAAAGGAGAGAAATTGGGAGCTGGCAAACAAGTTTTCAGTGCATCCAGTAACAGCGGTGCACATCTATTTTAGACCAGGACTTATCCATGTACGAGCCATCCGGTAATAATTTACCCATTACATTTAACAATGCAAATAACCCAAGTCTCGTTTCTGCTGCATTTTAACAGTTCACGTTTTGCTCCTGCCCTTCCATGTTAACCTGTCAGCTTTCAGATGATGTTTAAGTATCGTCCCTTCCTTCCGGTTCCTTCCTTTGCTATTTAAATTTGTTTCCATTCATTTATCTTCTTAGACAGGTGAGTTGCGTAGTTATTTTACTCCACGGTAGACTGTTAATTTGTGAGGGAAATTAACCACGTCTTATTTACGTTTGCAATTAATTAAATAATTCATAAAGTGTCCTGCACATAACAGGCCTTTAATAAACGCTCGTGAGTAATTAGCTTATGCTCTAAGGACGGCTTAGGACGTTAAGTGCCGAATATCCCTTGGCAGAAAAGGTTAACAACACTCTCTCCACTGTAAATTGGCCCAAAATGAAGGAGAAGAAAATGTATTTTTCTGGTCAGCAAGGTCACCGTTACTTTAATAGAGCAATTTTTAGGATAAACCATCGGTTGAGCCTAGATTCAGTTTTAAAGCCAACATACTCTGCATCCCCTGGGCAAGTTTATCTGTGTTTCAGTTTTTGTGGACAGGTAATTAAGTTTCCTTATACCTGTATTCTTGAATTTATGTTCCTGGTTCTTGGGTAGAACTGTTTTCGTGGTCACTTAATGGATTCGATTAAGAGAGAATTTCAGATTCCATCACCTGTCTTCTGCCCAACAGACTCATTCTGTCCTTTTTGATTACTTACTATATACTCTGCTTATTTTTTATGTGGTGGCACTAGTCTTCCACAAAGAAAATTAAAAAGAAATTTCTCATTGGATCAAAATCAGGCATTTAATTCCATCATGCCCTAGTTTTATAATTAAAACTGCAAGGTCTTTGTGAAGAACAAGAAAATAAAGGACCGTCACTGTTCCACTGAAAGCCAAGAAGGGAGGATGCATTCCGTCAAGGAAGTGCACTTACTTTGTGAGACAGGAGCAGATGTAGGAAGCCGCGCCTGCTCGTTTCTGCTTCCCAGAAGAATTTTGCAAACCCCTGACTCTGTCACGACCTGCAACTCTTCAGAAAGAGACTTGGATGACAGAACAGGGCTGCGCACACAGCCCCCAGGTCTCCTGCCTGAGTCTCTATAAAGTGCCCTGGCCCCCACCTGTCACTGCAGGGAGGAAACACCTGGTGGCCCTGGTGGGGGCTCTGCCGTCATCCATGACCTCGGCACCCAACCCTCACTGGGATTTGAACCCTTTGAACCTTCACCCCCTGTGTGTAAGCCGTGACCTGAAATGCTGGACTGTGACCATGGGACAGGACCTGTCTGAAGGGCCATTCCCAGGCTACAGGCCTCCATGTGGAGTGCTCAGTAAGACTTCTGAATAACACTCACTAGTTCTTTTTTTTCTTTTCTTTTCTTTTTTCTTTTTATTGTTAAATCATAGCTATGTACATTAGTGCAATCAAGGTGTACAATGTGCTGGTTGTGTTTCTTTAGCTGAGAACATACATAACCATCCAAAGGGCTGCCTGGCTGCCCTCCACGCTTATTAAATAAAAGGGCCTTTGCTGGAGCGTGGTATTATATAAGGGTTCCTTTGCTGGAGAGTGGTATTAGATAAAGATTCCTTTGCTGGAGAGTGGTATTAGATAAAGGCTCCTTTTATGGAGCGTGGCATTAGAAACCAAGATCTGTCTGGCAGGTGCTCATTGCTGCTGTGACATCCTTGTTACCAGTCCTTATCATCTTCTTATAGACATCACAAGGGAACACGTGCATGCACCTGTAGTTACATCCACAGAACTATAAACTCTAATGAGCCCGTGGAGTGGCTGGAAACATAAATACATAAAGCCCTTGGGCTATAATAATATGGGGAACCTTAGTACTTGTGGTCAACAGACACATGCTGATCTTTTAAATGTGGCATTAGTTGTCTAGCATTGCATTTTTGTTTACTCTAGAACATAATTCTTTTTTTTTATTTGAGATAGAGTCTTAATCTGTCATCCTGGGTAGTGCTGTGGTGTCATAGCTCACAACAACCTCAATCTCTTGGCCTCAAGCCATCCTCTTGCCTCAACCTCCTAAGTAACTGGGACTACAGGTGAGCAGCACAATGCCTGGCTGTCTCTCATAGATGGGTCTCACTCTTGCTCAGGCTGGTCTCTTAACTCCTGAGCTCAGGCAATCCACTCGGCTCTGCCTCCCAGAACACTGGGATTACAGGACAAACCACCATGTCTGACCCCAGAATATAATTTTTGATTGTTTATTCATCTTTCCTCTTATTTGATATTCTATTTTGTTAAATTTCTCCCAGTGCAATTTAGAGTATGTTTCCTAGGCAAAGGGCAATTGTCACCAATACCAGAAATAAGGACCTGAAAGTTCAAGTCCTAGCCAGGGAACAGTAAAGTCCATGTGGGTACAGGCAGAGCGTGGGCACATGGTTCTGTCTCTCAACACCCCATCTGTCTACCTCTTAAAGATCCAGTTTTATGGTTTAGGGGACTTTCACAGATCCCAAATGCCTGGAATATCTGTGAGCTAAACTTGATTGGTTATCTTGAGAATTCTGCATGGCCTGAGAAGTGGGTATCTTTTAAAGATATTTACTTCTCATGGAATATTCAAATGAAGTGATGAAATAAGACGCATACTAGACTGTGAATTTCTTAATCTCAAGGATCAAATCTTAACTAAACTTTATTTCTCCATTTTTCAGCACATTATATCTCCTGCAACCAACACCTGTAACCCTTCATTAAACAAATTCTCTGATACAATATGAAATATTATTAACTGCGTTGTCTTCAACAAGCAATGAGAGCTTGGTAGATACTAGTTACATTAGTGACTGGATAAAATATGTGTTACGAAGTATCTGGGTATGCACTGAGAACCTTGTAGGGCTTACAGAAGGGAGGAACTTAGCTGTATGAAAAAATACATTCAGTTGTCTCTAAATGAAAATGTTCAACCCATCATCCTCCCTCCACCCAAACCTCCCCCCTCCCTTCCCCTTCCTTGGTCCTTTCCCCATAGTCCTGTGGTATAGTTGGGTTATAGCCTTCATGTGAAAGCTATAGTTTAGCTTCATAGTAGGGCTGAGTACATTGGATACTGATGGGTTGGGCCACATCTATGGTGCATATTTTTATCTATAATAAAAAAAATAAATTAA
>CAUYPK010147115.1:0-31270 GCA_963574355.1 Loris lydekkerianus | reverse complement strand
ATTGATTGATCTATTCACAGCCTTGTAGCACAATTAACTTTCACATTTCACACCCTTTCCAGGACCTTAGCCAAGTAATCATCTGTTTGTATCTGCACAGAGAAGATAAGTGGATTTAAGCAGGAAAAGTGGTGACTTTCGTTACGGTTTTCATTTGTGTTTCACTATGTTCTTAATACGGAAACTTAGAGGAAGGCATTATATTTAATGTTTGGGCCCAAAACAAAGACGATAGGTAAAAGGGTAGGTGATGCAGGTAATCATTTTTGTTGTGGAATAGGATGCAAGCTGGCCTGTGGTAATTTACTCCATGGTAGAGCGGTTCTATTTCAGTCTGGCCAGTGAGAACTCATGTATTTGAGAAGGTTGAGGAAAAGACTAGGACTAGAGGTTGATTCAGTGGAGATTGAAGCTGTTTTTTCACTGTTCTCTGTAGCCAAGATGACTTCGGTCTTTTTGTGGAACTCGATCTGTTTTTAACATGGCTTGTAGATACCAAAGGGAAAGAAACCCAAGGAGTCCTAACCCCAAGGGACCCCTTAACTTTAATTTGTTCTATGATGAGAAGCAGCTGGACTGGCAGTAATCCTTTCCATGGGCTAGGCTCTAGGGATAGTCATTTAAGCATGTAAATTACTTTTTAACTTTACTCTCATTTGACTATATACATACAGGCACTTCCTTGGGCCCAGAAGAGAATCTGCCCCCAATTTTTTTTTTCCAGTTTCTGGCGAGGGCTGGGTCTGAACCCGCCACCTCAGGCATATGGAGCCGGAACCCTACTTCTTTGAGCCACAGGCGCCGCCCGTCTGCTCCAAATTTTGAGAGCAATATATCCGTACAGGATAGGTCATTAAAACAAAGTTATAACTTCTGAGTCACCACAAAATCATGGAAATCTTTAGGTACACTTCTAATTTTGGGATATTCTTTATTTTGCAGGTTAGTTGGTTCAACATGGACAACTAAATATAGGTGATTGCAATTAAATAGTTAAATCATACATATAGTTTTAAAACATAATTCTGGTTGGCATAGTGTAATCCTAGCAGTCTAGATGGCTGGGGAGGGAGGATTGCTTGAGCTCAGGAGTTGGAGACCAGCCTGAGCAAGAGTGAGACCCCCATCTCTACTAAAAATTGAAAAATTAGCTGGTGGTGTAACAGGTACCTGAAGTCCCACCTACTAGGGAGGCTGAGGCAGGTGTATTTACTGAACCTTGGAATTTGTGGTTGCTGTAACCTAAGCTGACAACATGACACACTAGCCTGGGCAACAGAGAGAGACTGTCTCCAAAAAAAAGAAAAAAAAGCATAATCCCCTTCTTTCCTATTCTCTTTGTCCTGAGGTCAACAGACAAAATCTATGCAATAAACATAAATGCGTAAATGTACTGGTAATTCTCAGACCTTTCCTTCCCGGGGTGCCAAAATTTTATTGTGCCTGATCATGTACATTGGTGGTTCTCAAAATGTGATATCTCCATTTTCAATATCACCTGAGAATTTACAAGAAATAAAAATTCTGGATCCTTACTTCAAACATACTGAATTGGAAACTCTGGAGGTGAGACCCAGTAATCTGTTTCTTAATAAGCCCTTTGTGTGATTCTGATATATGTTGAAGTTTAAGAGCTACTAACCCTTGATCATCAGAGATAAACCATGGGGTTTTTGCTTTGCTGGTCTGTTGCTTTCATATGATTTTTTTTTTTTTTTTTTTTTTTTTAAGACAGTATAACTGTGTTGCCCTGGATAGAGTGCTGTGGCATCACAGCTCACAGCAACCTCAAACTCCTAGGCTCAAGTGATTCTCCTGCTTCAGCCTCCCAAGTAGCTGGTACTACAGGCGCCCACCACAATGCTCAGATATTTTTTGGTTGCGGTTGTCGTTGTTTGGCAGGCCTAGACTATATTCGAACTCACCAGCTCTGGTGTATGTGGCTGGTGCCCTAGCCGCTGAGCTACAGGTGCCGAGCTCCTGTATTCATGAATTAATTAATTAATATGAATT
Organism: Loris lydekkerianus; assembly: GCA_963574355.1. Taxonomy (NCBI): domain Eukaryota; kingdom Metazoa; phylum Chordata; class Mammalia; order Primates; family Lorisidae; genus Loris; species Loris lydekkerianus. The sequence continues at coordinate 29,257 of CAUYPK010147115.1, read as the reverse complement.
CTTAATTACCTTTGGGAGTATTGCTGCATATGTGCATTGCAGGAATAGGGAACCTGTCTATTTAGTACTACATTGCATAGTACCCAAGATAAAATTGTTAGTGGCCTTCACAGTTCTTTTCTGCTTTCTTGTCTTTTTTTTCTTTTGAGACAGAGTTTCACTTTGTCACCTGTGGTAGAGTGCTGTAGTGTCTTAGTGCATGGCAACCTCAAACTCCTAGGCTTAAGCGATTCTCTTGCCTCAGCCTCCCAAGTAGCTGGGACTACAGACACCTGCCACAATACCTGGCTATTTTTAGAGACGAGGTCTCACTCTGGCTCAGCCTGGTCTTGAACCTGTGAGCTCAGGCAGTCCACCGGCCTCGGCCTCCCAAGTGCTGGTATTATAGGCGTGAGCCACTGCGCCTGGCTCTTGTCCTTCTTGCAGAAAGGAAGGAACATGGTAGCCAGTTGAGAAATATTTATTAAATCAGTTGATTGCCTGTCTCCCCTCCACGCCCCCCCCCCCAAGCAAAACTGTTCTTTTCAATTTTTCCTCTACATGAACTGTAAGTCTGAAATTGAAGTTCCCAGTTAAGAATATTTCTTTTTAATAGTGACACTGGCTAAAAGAAATTGCGGATATGTTTAAGAAAAAAAAAAGGAGAAAAGAAAGGGTTCTCTTGTACCTGAGTGGATGCTTTCCTCAGAATTACCTTAGTAGGCCAGTGGATGGAAGACTTGACTTTCATAAGAATCACCTGGAGAACTTGTCAGACCACAGATCACTGGGCCCCACTCCCTAGATTCAGTAGGTCTCTCTAGAACGAGGCCATAAGATTGACATTGCCAACAAGTTTCCAAACGATGCCCACACTCCCCAACTATAACTAGGAACCACTGTCCTATTCACCAGACCAGAAATGCAGGTGATTTTATTAATGTGCATGTGTGGTCCCACGGTTGCTACAGTACTGAACTAAAAAATCTAGGATATGCACAGACAACAAACTTACAAAAGTACTATTTTTTCTAGTTTCGTTCCTTTCCACGTTCCAGAGGTTGTTTATTAAGAGTGTCTCTTTCAACACAAAACTTCTTTTAGACTTTGTTGAGAACTAAACTTACCTATCTATGTAATTGAATAGGTAGCTTCTAATAGAGACAAAAAAAATACTGAAGACCATTTTTTTTTTTTTCTTTTAGTAGAATATCTTCCACAGATTTGTAGAAAGGTTTACCAAGTCAGCACCTCCTTTGTTAGAACTTATAGTTGCTGTTGCTGTGTAATTTCAGCATCTTCACAGCCAACTTTTCTTGTTCCTATTCCACTGTCTTGGGATTCTAGAAAGTCTAGAACAGCTGAGTGCAAGTGTCTATGTGTTGGCACCCCTCCTTGGGCAACTTCCATAATCAAATTTAAAAAGTTAATTTTTGCATTCTTGTACATAGTTTCTTTCATATACATGGTAGTTGTGTTAATTTACTTCATAGTACTATTAATGTCCTGACTTAAAGCCTATCTTTAATTATAGTAGACATGCAAATACTAGTACTTAGTAATTTCCAAATGTGTATGTTACACATATAATTACTACTAAATATTCAATAACATTATTGCTATTCTTACGTGAATGCCAGTCAGAGACCATCACTATCAAATTGCTCAGACTTTCTGGTTCCTAAATTATTTAACATACTATTTTTATATGCCCGTTTCTCAATCATATTACCTTGATAACTACTTGTTGACTACTTCTTTGGATACTACTTCTTTGGATCTTTTGGGCAATGATGCTTCATTAAAGCACTTGGGTAAAACTAGGCAAAGTCCTATAATTCCTTTACTATGTTTATACCCAGAAGACCAAAACTCACAATATAACAAAGACATCTGTACCAGAATGTTTATTGCAGCCCAATTCATAATTTCTAAGTCATGGAAGAAGCCCAAGTGCCCATCGACCCACGAATGGATTAACAAATTGTGGTAGATGTATACCATGAAATATTATGCAGCCTTACATGGATGGAACTGGAACATATTCTTAGCAAAGTATCTCAATAATGGAAGGGAAAGTACCCAGTGTACTCAGCCCTACTGTGAAGCTAATTTATAACTTTCATATGAAGGCTATAACCCAACTATAGCACAAGAATATGGGGAAAAGGGCCAAGGGAGGGGAGGGGATAGGGGAGGTTGGGGTGGAGGGAGGGTAATTGGTGGGGTCATACCTATGGTGCATCTTAGAATGGGTACAGGCAAAACTTACTAAATGCAGAATACAAATGTCTACATATAATAACTAAGAAAATGCCATGAAGGCTATATTAAACAGTTTGATGAAAATATTTCAGATTGCATATGAAACCAGCACATTGTACCCCTTGATTGCACTAATGTACACAGCTATGATTTAATTAAAAAAATTAAAATTTATGATTAATTTTTCTCTAAAAAAAAAAAAGAAAGAAAAATACAATGATCTAAGAATAATCTAGGGAAACATCTCCCTCTTGTGGAGACATTATACTTACTGAACGATACCTTAGAGTTACTCAAGGTTCTCAGTTACAAGATTCTCACTTGAACACATCCACATTTAAATAATAATGGAATAAATAAAATAATAAAGGCAAAGGAATTTTAAATATGTTAAAGGTAATTAAAAGATCAAAATAATATTTTCAAAGACAAAGTATATCTGATAAAAAGAAAAAAATACTGTAGAACTTTCATTGTTGCACCCCTCTCTACCTTGACCACCTCCTTAAGTTGACCTAATTTTCACAGCTCAGACATGCACCACATGTATGTATTAGAACAGTAGGCCTAGTGCCTTAAATTGGCCACTTCTGTATGTTGACTAGTTTGTTACTGCCTCCTGAGTGGTCAACTTACAGAGCTTCTACTGTATTTATGCATTTTTTTTAATTGTGGTAAAATACATACAACATAAAACCAGCCACTTTAGCCAGTTTTTCTTTTTATTTTTAATTGACACATAATAATTATACATACATGTGGGATACAGAGGGATATTTTGATGCACAGCATGCAATGATCAAATCAGGATAAATAGCATATCCTCAATTTCTTTGGGTTGGGAACATTCAAAATCCTTTCTCTCAGCCTTTTAAAAACATACAATGAATAGATCTGCTGTAAACATTTGAGGGCAAATGGTAAAATAATTTTTTTTCTTCTGAGTAGATACTTAGTAATGGGATTGTGGGATCAAATGGAAGGTCTACTTTTAGCTCTTTTGAGGAGTCTCCGTGGTTCTTTCTAAAAAGGCTGTATTAATTTGCAATCCTACCAACGGTGTATAAGTGTTCCCTTCTCTCCACACCCTGGCCAATAAACCCAAGCATTCATCAACCCATGAGTGGATTAACAAACTGTGGAATATGTATACTGTGGAATACTCTTCAGCCATAAACAATATGGAGACATTACATCTTTTGTACTGACCTGGGTGGAGTTGAAGAACATTCTCCTTAGTACAGAATCTCAAAAATGGGGCGGCACCTGTGGCTCAGTCAGTAAGGCGCCGGCCCCACATACAGAGGGTGACGGGTTCAAACCCGACCCCGGCCGAACTGCAACAAAAAAATAGCTGGGTGTTGTGGCGGGCACCTGTAGTCCCAGCTATTCGGGAGACTAAGACAAGAGAATCACTTAAGCCCAGGAGCTGGAGGTTGCTGTGAGCTGTGTGATGCCACGGCACTCTACCAAGGGCCATAAAGTGAAACTCTGTCTCTAAAAAAAAAAAAAAAAAAAAATCTCAAAAATGGAAAAACAAGCATCCCATGTACTCAATACTGATATGAAACTAGTAGATGAACAACTAAAGGCCCACATGAGAAGAAAAACACAATTAAATTCAAGAAGGGGGCGGAGGAAGGGGCTGAGTAAGCTCCCACCTAACAGGTACAATGTAGGAATATATGGCAACCTTCTGGGTGAAGAACTCAAATACAAAGGCAAACAAGGTAGCCTAATCATATGTACCCTCACATTCACCTGAAATAATAGTGTCAAATGGTTTATGAAGCTAGTATATGATGCCCCATGATCATATCAATGTACACAGCTATGATTTAATAAAAAAATAAAAAAAATAAAAATAAAAATAAAAAAAATACACATACAGTGAATCCTAGTTAATTGTATTCACACTACAGTGCTGCAACAACAGAGCTCATTCCTCCTATCAAGCTGTAATTTTGTATCCATTAACTAACTCTCCCCATTCTCTCCTCCCCCAAACCTTTCCCAGCCTCTACTATCCACAATTCTACTCTCTACTTCCATAAGATCAAATTTTTTTAGCTTCCACGTATGAGTGAGAGCATCTGGTAATTACCTTTTGTACCTGATGTCTTTACTTAACATAATGTCCTGTAGGCTAACTGTATTGCCACAAATCGTAGAATTTTATTCTTTTTATGGCTGAATAGTATTCCATTGTGTATACATACCATATTTTCTTTATCCTTTTACCTGTCAATGGTCACTTGGGTTGATTCCATATTTAGCTATTATGAATAGTGCTGCAATAAACATGGAAACGTACAAGGTTGAACAATTAAGTTCTCAAACTCATGCTAGACCTAGACTCATTATGGAATATCACCACAGTCACTGGATGGCCAAGAGAAGTGCTTCTAAGGTGACTGTGGTGATGATATTCAGCAGTGAGGTATGTAGCACCTTTTCTAGGATGACTTCATGAACTTAATTGTCAGATCCTGTATGATGACAGTTCTAATGGCCATTCCAGCAAAAGAGTTTCAATATTTCTTTGAAGGATGCACTGGGAGCTGGCCTTCTTGGCACCTTTGTCAAAAATCAGGTGACCTTGGATTAGACCCAATTACATCATAACATTCTTTCTAAACATGGAAGATTCTTACTATGGATTCTTCTTGTTGGCTCTCGGGGTTTATTTCTCGGTTTATATTTCCTTATTCATTCTTATAGGTAGGTACATGCCTACTTGGTCTAGCTGGGCAGACAGCCAAACTAGGAAAAGCATAGATTCTTCCCACTAGTGGTCTACAGCCTACAGAATGGCATCAGGTGTGATGGGATGGAACACGCCATGTCTCTGAATTCCGTGTGGGGGTAAAGTGGATGACCTTAAATTTCCCAAGTCTGCCCACATGATGAAAAACCCACATGAGAATTTTGGGGGCACACTTCTTATCATACCATCTGTTCTGGTTCAGTGCAGAAGAATCCAAGTCTCTGAGGAAGGTGACTCGGTGTGCAGCTTACTGGACCAACAGCTTTGGCTGCACCTCCTCTGTGAAGTATGGTGATGGGGCTCTTCTTGACCATAGGAATTCTGCTGTTCCAGAAACCCACAGGTAACCCAGAGCTTTTCAGGGACTCTGTTAAGTCCATAATGCGATTAAGCATTTACAGTAGCCCCAGGGAATTGCATAATCCACGGTAGGGTGGTACAGGGTCCTCAAGGATGGCTAATGTCTATCCAACATCATCAGAAATTTCCTTTCCAGCTGGGCATAGTGGCACAGCCCTGTAAGGTCTCAGCTACTTGGGAGGCTGAAGCAAGAGGATCATTGAAGCCCAAGAATTTGAGATTGCTGTTAGCTATGATGCCTTGGCACTCTATCTTGGGTGACAGAGTAAGACTCTGTCTCAAAAAAGAAAGAAAGAAATTTCCTTTTTCATAGCCTTATACTGTAGTACTGCCCTTAAAAAGAAATATTCACAGAGCTGAAAAGAAGTCATAATGTCTTCCGGGAAGGATTTGTTATAGAAAAGAATGAGGCTAGTATCTAGGGTGCTACCCTCATTTCTTTGCTTACAGTTTTTACTTTGACACTCAGCCATATTTTCTCCCATTGAAATACACATTTTAGCCTATTGTGCTACTGTATGTGAATAGTGAAAGAAGTAAATTTTGGGGTTAGGTTTAAGAAATATACCTTCCATAGCTACTAGCTTGTCAAATTTGAGTAAGTAGTAAAGATTGAGCCACAGTTTCCTCGCCTGTGGCAATAAAGACACCTGGCTCACAGAAGTTTTATTAAGTGATATGACATATGTGAAGCACTTGGCATAGCACTAGGCACACAGTAAGAACTTGAGAATTAGTTTCTTTCCTCTTTCATTTCTTGTATTTGTACCTTATTATAGGAGTAGAAATGATCTAGCCCCGGCCTCCAAAATTCCTAAGACTCAAAGAAATTCTAGAACCAGAGGTTAAAAGCATCATCTTGGTTTTCAGTCTTCATCCTCTGGGGTCTAGTCCAGGGTTCGGTACAAATCCAGAAACCAAAATTTTAGCCTCTCTATTTAGATCATCCAAAGTATTTAAGATCACTAAAACAAAAAATTTATATATCAAGGTTAGTCCCTGTCTTCTGGGACTGAAGACTGGATGAATTCCTGCTTCTGGAGATGGAGGGAGAATGAGGAGTCACAGAGGGATAAAACAAGTCCAAGAATTAAAGAACATCCAGATTGTTGTGACGATGTCAAAGCCAAAGGAAGATACATGTTGGCAGAAGCGTACAAGGCTGAGAATAAATAAGGAAGGAAGATTAGTGAGGGGAGAAAAATACCTGACTGGATAACAGGATAACAGCAAAGTCATTCTTGACCTCAGTAGTGGGAATGAATCCAAGAGAATAGTTTGACTCAGACATAAATACATACTAACAATATGCCGTCCTGTAGGCATCAGAGGTGTGGTATTAGTAAGAAATGAGTCCCCAAGGAGCATTCAAGATGGAGGCAGATGTGCCGAGGTTCCTGTGTGGAACATAGTTCATATCCAACAATCAAGGATTCAGCTCCTTTATTTTCTCCAACAAGACCTTAAGTTTGAGGGAGTCTACCAGATGTTGAAAGGAGGCCCGAAATCTTATAGGATCTAATTATGAGTGGATCCAGTTAAACATGAACCCTAAGGTTCACTTTTCTTTGGGACATTATGAGCATATGCCTTGTGGACTCCCCTGCCTCTAATCCCTACAAGCCTCCTCTGCCTCTCCCCATAACCAAAGCTGCCTTCAGTCTCAAATTCTGACCTTAACCCTATCGCTCTTTTCTGTGCACAGTAACTGAACAACTTAAGAAGTGCTGGGATAACCATGTACAAGGACATTGCAGGAAAATCTGCAAAATAGCTGAAATACGTGCAGTATTATGTCCAAATGGGAGATTTTGTTGCCTCAGTATCAAGGAGGTGACAGCGCGTAGAAGAATTACACAGCCACCTCGTCCAAAACGACCAGACATTGCACTGACTCTTCCTCAAGATGAAGATGTAATAAGAGACACTTCCCCAACCCCCAAGACACATACATATTTTGCATAAATCAAATATAATTTTCTGTTCATTTACTTCTCAACCTATTCTAATAAACAAAGGTGACAAGATCTACATCTTTTTCCTTCTGGTTTCTTGATTCCCCAGAAAGAACTTTGAGTAGATTCTAATAAAGCTCGGTTTTCTGAGTCATTTGATCTTTAACCAGAGAATGAATACTCACTATATACCAGGTAATGAATTGATAAGAACAGAGCCTGTCCTTGAAAAGGGTCCTTAACCAGTGTACTAAAAAGACAAATAAATAAAATTTTAAGAAAACATGGAAGACTAGAATACAAAACCCAGGAAAATTGATGTGTAATTTAGGAGAGGGGAAAATGAGGCAAGTATCCAGGGGAAGTTCAGGAGTGAGTTTAAGATAAAAGCAGCACCTGTTCTTCTGGCTAGATTCCAAGTAATGGAATTGTGGAATCAAATGGAAGATTGATTTTTAGTTCTTTAAGAATTCTCCATACTTCTTTCCACATAGGTTGTATTAGTTTAAGTGTTCCCTTCTCTCCATGCCCAACAAAGGGAGAAGGGAGGGAGGAGAGGGAGGGCGATTGGCGGGATCTCACCTAATGTGCCCTAGGTGAGGGTGCTCAGCACTGCCCCCCCCAAACCCCTGTGAAGGGCTTTACCTTGGAATTGAACTTGACCTTAGAATTGCAAACAATGTAACCTAAAAATTTATACACCCATACTAATTTGAAATTTAAAAAAAAAAAAAAGCAGTGCCTAGTAAAATACACAGGATTCCAATACCTGAGTGTTAGTAGAGATGGCAGTGTGAGCAAACAGAATGGCATCAACTAAGGGAAGGAAGTTGGGAAAGAGACCATTTCAGATTAGACAGGCACTTTGTTTGGATGAAGAACAGAGCACCCAAAGTTGAACCATGGAGAAGTCTGATTTCCTAAGCTTCTGCATACCAGCAGTGAACTGGGAAGTTAGATATAAATAGGGTTCTGCCATCGCAGAGCTCACTATGTGATGTGGAGGAAAACCTAAATCCATAACTCCAAGGCAGAACTTTTCAGACTTTTGTTGTTGTTGCCGTGTGTGCATCCCTTCTGTAAGTGGAATCGAGGAGAAATGTAAAAGACCCAGGAATTGCTCTGAATTGCAGTACTGTATCAGATCTTATTGTTGTCTCGATGTGCAAGATAGCCCGGGAATAATCCAGGTAAATACTCTGCCTCATTCTTAAAGACGTACCCTCTGAATATGATCAACATGGAAAATTTCTTCTCTAACTACATTCACACTCATTTTCCAGTTTTGTTTTCTATATCGCTTCGTTATAACAATTACAGGCATTTGAAAGACTGGATTTATTCACTGTAACATCCACCACTAATTTGTGGCATATGTTCTCTTAATTATCCTCTTATCTCCTGTTCTAGGGTTCAGGGAAAATGTAAGATGAGCCTGAAACCTCTGGTAGCCCCAGGAAGTAAGGCACTGTGCAAAAATCAGAAGAATGTAGGCACGTTAAAATAAAAGGACGCAGGGCTCAGTCTGAAAGAGCTTTGTATGACCAAAGCTGGGACAATTTAAGTGATAAAATAAATAACACAGCATTAGATTGTAAAACAGCATATAAAATAAATAAACATAAGTCCGTAGTGATTGAATAAATATTGATAAGAGATAAATTACTAAATTGGTGAGAAGGAACATATCCTATATGGAACAATTCCAAGTAGTTTATATTGGTATTCTCTTTTTTAAAAATTTTTTAATAGATATCCCCTTCTCGAGGAGGTCGAGCTTAACCTCTGTCGTACTGGCCTGTGGGCTATGCTTAGTGACTTGCTTCCAAAGAGATGTACATGGAAAGATATGAAAAGGTAACCTTACATGCACAAACCTGATACAATCACGTTTCCAATTTTATGGAAAAATTATGCTGATACCATGAACATGTGATGTGATGTGACACCCCTGTTGTTTTTCTTCCCCAAACCTATAACTGACAACCAGAAAAACATGAGGAAAAACTATAACTAACAACCAGAAAAACATCAGGAAAAACTCAAATTAAGTGACATTCTGAAAAATATTTGACTACTATTCCTCAAAACTGTCAAATTTATCAAAAACAAGGAAATTCTGAGAAATTGTCAAAGACCAGAGAGGCTAAAGAGATGTGACGATCAAAGGTAACCGTGGTATCCTGGATGGTCTCCTGGAACAGAAAGTGCACAAAAGGGTATAATACAGCAAACCCCCTAGGTGAAGGGCTCAACTACAACTTGAACTTTACCTTAGAAATAAAAATAATGTAACCTAGGGTGGTACCTGTGGCTCAAAGGAGTAGGGCACCAGCCCCATATGCCGGAGGTGGGGGGTTTAAACCCAGCCCCTGCCAAAAACTGCAAAAAAAAAAAATAATAATAATAATAATGTAACCTAAACATTTGTACTCTCATATCAATTCAAAAATTTTTTAAAAGAACATTAAGTAAAAACGAGTAAATTCACAGTAAGTGTGGGGTTTAGTTAACAATAATGTATTTAGCCATGATGGATGGTAACGTAAGATGAAATCAAAACCACAGTGTGATATCACCTAACCCCAGTGAGAACGGGTTTTATCAAAAAGTCCCCAAACAATAGACACTGGCCTGGATGCGGAGAGAAAGGAATGTTCATGCATTGGTGGGACTTCAAACTAGTACAACCTCTATGGAAAACAACATGGAGATTCCCCAAAGAACTAATACTAGGCCTACCATTTGATCTAGTAATTCCACTATTGAGTATCCACCCAAAAGAAAAAAATTAATTTCATACTAAGCCTACCATTTGATCTAGTAATTCCACTATTGAGTATCCAACCAAAAGAAAAAAATTCATTTCATTAAAAAGACACCTGCTCGGCTTGGCGCATGTAGCTCAAGCAGTTAAGGCGCCAGCCACATACACCAGAGCTGGCGGGTTCAAATCCAGCCCGGGCCTGCCAAACAACAATGACAATTACAACCAAAAAATAGCTGGGCGTTGTGGCGGGCACCTGTAGTCCCAGCTATTTGGGAGGCTGAGGCAAGAGAATCGCTTAAGCCCAGGAGTTGGAGGTTGCCATGAGTTGTGATGCCACAGAACTCTACCCAGGGTGACAGCTTGAGGCTCTGTCTCAAAAAAAAAAAAAAAAAAAAAGACACCTGCTCTGGAACGTTTATTGCAGCAAAATTCACACTCACAAAGATGTGGAATCAATCCAAGTGCTCATCAATTCATGAGTGGATTAATAAAATGTGGCCTCTATCTACCATGAAATACTACTCAGCTGATTAAAAAAAAAAATGAATGAATACCTTTTGCAACCATTTGGATGGAACTGGAGGCCACTCCCCTAAGTGAGGTAAGTGAGGTATCTAAAGAATGGAGAAAGAGACATTGCATGTACTCACTATTAAATTGGAACTAACCAATAAGTAGTCATGAGCACAGATGGAAGTAAAATTCATGGCCCCATTGCATTTGCACCATATTCTCTTTTTCAATGTATATAAAAATTACATATATGTACGGTGTGATTTTTTTATACACACATAGTGAAATGAACACTACAGTCAGGCTAATTAACATACCGTCTCTTCACACAGCTACTCTGTGAAGCTGTGTGTGTGACACATAAGATCTACTCTTATAGCAAATTTCAACTACATAATACAGTATTATTAACTACAGTCCCCATGGTAAACATTAGATCTCCAAACTTACTCAACTTACAATACTGCCATTTTGTAGCTTTTGAGCGCCATCTCCTCACATCCTCAACTCTCTCCCCTGATAACCAGCATTTTACTCTCTGCTTCTATGAATTCAACTTTTGAAGATTCTACACATAAATGATACCATGCAGTGCTTTTCTTTCTGCATCTGGCTTATTTTACTTAGCATAATGTCCTCCAGGTGCATCTATGTTGTCAAAAATGAGAGAGCATCTTTCCCCTTTAAGGCTAAACAATATCCCCTATTTTTTTTTTTTTTTTTTTTTTTTTTTTTTTGCAGTTTTTGGCTGGGGCTGGGTTTGAACCCGCCACCTCTGGCATATGGGGCAGGCGCCCTACTCCTTTAAGCCACAGGCGCCTCCCTCACCTGTGATTTTTGATATACATTTACATAGTGAAATGAACACTATAGTCAGGCTAATTAACATACTGGCCTTTTCACATAGCTACTGGTATGTGTACACATTTTTGGCATTTTCTGTGTGACTATGTGTCTATGTGTATATATAGTATATATCTATTTGTAAATAATAGATATTATGGAGTACTACTCAGCCATGAAAAGTAATAAATTTGGAACTAATTGATGGGCATTCATGGACACAGTTAGAAGTAAAAGGCTAATCCCAGCACTCTGAGGAGACCCTGTCTCTGAAAAATAGCCTGGCATTGTGGTGAGCACCTGTAGTCCCAGCTACTCGGGAGGCTGAGGCAAGAGGATCACTTGAGCCCAAGAATTTAAGGGCGCTGTGACCTATGACACCAGGACACTCTACCAAGGGTGACAAAGTGAGACTCTGTCTTAAAAAAAGAAGAAGAAGTAAAAGGCATTGGAAATCAAGAAGAGGGCAGGGGAGGGGTGTAAACCTACCCAGCAGGTACAATGAATACCATGTGGGTGATGGGCACACTAATAGCCCTTATTTAAACATCATAAAAACTATCCGTGTAACAAAACATTTGTACCCCCTTAATATATTGAAATTAAAAAAGAAATACAAAAACCATCAAAGATTATTATGAACAACTATATGCTGACAAGCTGTCAAACCTAGAGAAAATCAATAAATTCCTGGCAACACACAAATCTACTGAGAATGAATCAGGAAGAAATAAAAACCCTGGAAAGACCACTAATGAGTAGCAAAACTGAATCGGTGATTACACGTCTCCCAGTGAAGAAAAGCTCAGGATCAGGTGGATTCACAGAAGAATTCTGCCAAGCAGAGCTATACCAATGCTCCTGAAACTATTCAAAAATACTAAAGAGTAGAGAATTCTCCCTAACTCATTCTGTGAGGCCAGCATCACACTGATACCAAAACCAAACAAAAATACAAAGTAAAAAAAAAAAGGAAATTCATTAGTTTAAAAAAAATTCCTAATGAATAGAGACACAAAAATCAACAAAATACTAGCAAACAGAATCTAAGGGCACATCAGAAAGATAATGCACCATCTTCAAGTGGCATTTATACCAGGAATGCAGAAATGTTTCAACATATGCAAATCAATAAACACAGAATATCACATCAACAGCATGAAGAGCAAAAACCATATAATCATCTCAGTAGATACAGAAAAAGTACCTGATAAAATTCGACATCCCTTCACAATAAAATCTCTCAACAAACTAGACATAGAAGGAACATACCTCAAAATAATAAAGGCCATACATGACAAACCCACAGCTATCATGCCAAATGGGGAAAAATTGAAAGCCTTTCCTCTAAGGACTGGAACAAGACAAAGGTGCCCACTTTCATCTATCCTGCCAGACTGATCAGGCAAGAGAAGGAAATAAAAAGCATTCAAATTGGAAAAGAGTAAGTCAAATTATCCCTGTTCACTGGTGATATGATCTTATACCTAGAAAACCCTAAAGACTCCACAAAAAAAAAAACAAACAAACGAAAACCTCTTGATAAATGAATTCAGTTAAGTTGCAGGACACAAGACCAACATCCCGAAGTCATTAAGGTGAGGAGGATGGAGGGAAGTGGGTTAAAGTGTACAAGCATACAGTTAAACAAAAGGAATAAATTCAGTTTGACAGTGGACCAGGGTGACTATACTTAATAAAATAAAAATACACTATACTCACACGATGAATGCCTTAAATACCTTGACTCAATCACTATGCATAACATACATGTAACAAAATTTCACATATACCCCATACATTTGCACAAATTTAAAAAAAAAAAAACCTAATTAGGTTTTGGGGAATACTCTCAAATAAATCTAAGAAAAATAAAGTGCCAATAATACTGCCTGCACCAAAAGAGGGTTAATAATGAAAATATAGGATTTCAATGTGATTCTGTATATAAAAATGAAGTGAACAAATAAATATGCGGCTGGGTGCAATGGCTCACGCCTGCGATCCTACCACTCTGGGATGCCAAGACAGGGGGATGACTTGAGCCTCGGAGTGCAAGATCAGCCTAAGAAAGAGTGAGATCCCCTCTCTACTAAAAATAGAAAAACTACCTGGGCATTATGGTAAGCACCTGTAGTCCCAGCTACTCAGGAGGCTGAGGCAAGAGGATCACGTGAGCCCAAGAGTTTGAGGTTGCTGTGAGCTATGACATCACATCACTCTACCCGGGGTGACAGAGTGAGACTCTGTCTCAAAAGAAAAACACACACACACACACATCTAACGATACTGACCACACCACCCAATTCTCTGAGTACGGAAAGGATACAGGTAACAAGGAAAAAGTCAAAGCAAAGATTAGACCCAATGAGTCAAAGTAGAATTCAAGATTTATTTTATCTGTTCAGTTGATCATACCCATCTCCCCCAATCAGGAGACATTTCCCTGATTTATGTGACACTAAGCCAGAACAGAGGCTCAGATCTAATTTAACAGTAGACTCATAGACTGGAGAACACACACAGATTAAGGACAGTGGGCCCGACCCATCTTTACTGTTACAGTGACAGAATGACCCTTCTTTAAAAAGCCCCTGGTGACACTGTGATCAAGATGAAGCAGGAGAGGTGTTAAGCCCTCTCAGAATTGGGTAGAAAACGCTATCCATTAGTTTCCACGGTGCTGACATCATCAACAAAAACATTTTAAATTCTGCAAAGTCCTATCATTGTTTCCTGTACTTCTCCAGAATTTCCAAAAGCCACAACTACTAAAATGAAGAACCTTGTATGCTTTAGCAACTTGAACATATCTATGTAAATAGTTCTGTCTCTCTCTCCCCGTAAAACAAGATGGTGAGCTGCTCATGAAGCCCTTTCTTTGTCCTATGTGAGTAAATGTTAGTTCCAACAAAGTTATTTATGACTAAAGCTTTAAATCAAGCAGTATTAATGGATGTCACTACAAAAGTTTCTGTTTTTCTCATATGGCGAGCTTTTCCTGCCCTCATGACTTACTGCAACTTTATCTAGCTCAGAAGGAGCGAGGTCTTTTCCAATATGGCTTTAAATTTCATACTACTGAAACAAACAGAACATGCCATGCTTTCAAAGATCCTAAGAGTAATATTTGTCTGAAAACTCTATCAACTAGTCATTCAAATGGCTACTTTAGAAGGAGAAGGAGTATGCACATTAACTGAGTTGCAAATGATATGTATATCTGCCCATCAGATCTGCCCCAGTAAATGTCATGAAAATGTTCAAATATCTTTTATCCCTCTAATGAATTATTACTTATTAGCAAAATCCTCTATATTCATAAGCACAGGCACATGTATATGTGCACACGCGCACACACTTACACACACACAGAGCTGGGGCACTCAGATCTGTTTAGAGATAAAAATTTTATTTTTTAAAAAAAGGAGAAACACCCAAAATCTTAAAATTCTATGAACTATTATCTGCCATGACAAGGGCTCACACTCACCTCTACCAATGTTTTTACTTCAACTCTCTATGCCCTGTGTTAGTAGTGCAATAACGGGAACATGGCAACAATTCATTCATGTTTGAAGTGTTCTACAAAAAGGGTGACATCAATAAGTAAACTCAGGGAACAGCATAGGACTTTTATTAGGTGTGGAATCAAGTTCACAGAAGGAAGCAGATAAACCTCTTGGGGCAGCCTGCTGGATTAGGCGGCACTTCTGATTTAGGAAGACCAGTGAGACGTCGGCTTGCCTTAGAACTCGACTGTGATGACAGTGACGGTGGGTAAAATACTATAGTCCAGCTTCGTGTCCCCAACAGGCTGCTTCTCAGGACTACGTGGCGGATTATAGGCTTCCCAGTATCTTCTGCTTTCGTGTTTATCAACACAACATAATTTTCCCCTTAGACATCCCGATTCATAGATTTCCCCTACTTTGCATTTCTTCCTGCAGAAGCCTTTGACATCATTAAAGCATTTTCTGAGTCGTGCCCCACCTGTACGTGGTAATCAACATTGAACCAAGTTTAGTTCATGAGGGAGAGTAGAAGAGGTATGTGGTTCCCCGCAAGTCATGGACTCCTATGTTCCCAAAGCAAATTTTATGCTGATAAAAGGAAACTTAAAGCCCCCCACTTTTTTGAACAAGAAACCAAATTAAGGACATTCCAACCCCAGGCTCCTAGCCAACTGCCTGTGTGGCTCGGAGAACATGCATTAGGACTTACATGATAAAAGATAAGCAAGAGATCAATTCCTGGTTATTGACTGGAGCTGTTCTCCAGCCCCAGGACCTTGGCTGTCTCCTCCAAGCTCCAAGTCAGTACTCCCTCAACCCTGTCCCTGTCCCATGTCCCCAGAGAGCACTAATTTATTACTATCAGCACAATTCATAGCCAAAGCAACTTTTAAAAGAACATTACAGACAGGACTTTTTAAGTTCACAGTGTAATCGGGCATCCCACTCTGAGACAGGAGGCAGCCATCTCCCTTTGCCAAGATCTCGTGGGTCTTAGCAGCCAATGCTGTTGAGAACTCTTCCCTTATTCAGCCTGATTTCTTCACCACCTGGATCCAGCCGTCTCTTACTCCCCACACTCCTCTTGATCTCAGATACATGTTGCTCAAGGATCAAACTCAATTCATGAATACCTGCCTCCTGAGAGATCCAAATTGTGACCTTCTCAGAGCAGTACATGGAGCCCCTAAATTTCATTTCCAATTCTTATTTGCCCCTCTACACAAAATGTTGACAACCCACAAAACAAAGGTGCAGCACAGGGACATGTTCTCTCTGTCCTGAACTGCAGAATCGGGAAGGAACATCTTTGGAGGTTAGAGGGCTATATTTAGGGGCCACAGAAAGACAATATGCCTTCTTCCTAACAAGAGAGAGGGGAACTCTCACTGCCAATGCGCCTGCCATAAACTTGGTGCTTCCCATGTAGAAGTTCATGTAATCCTCACATAAAATAGAATCATTATGAAATAGTCATTATATTCACTTGACACATGACAAGGGAATAATGTGCCTTTCGTACAACTAGTCAATGATGAAGACATATTTTAACCTGACATTGACATCACTCCAGACCATGTTATTGTTGTAGTACAGTCTGAAAATGAATGGAAAAGGGGATGGCCAGGTTCTCCCGGGTGAAAACAGCGTTTGGCATTATAAAGATAATTCTCAATGATGGTTTCATTGATACCTTTGAAGAAAACCCCTGAAAGTACAGCCCTGACCTCCTCTTACCTCCCTGGACACTCTCTTCTAAGGCACAGACTCAACTCAGGCGCCCATGAGAATGGGCACTTTTGATGATATTGGCCAGACATCAACAATCTTGAAGGTCCTGTCCCCACTCTTATGAACAGTAATATCTTCTAGGATTTTATGGTACATTTGGACAAATTACCTGTGAGTACCTCAAAAAGCAGAATAACAAGAACCAGAAACAGCTTCATGTTTACAGACTTCCCAAGAAACAGAGGCAACAGAACTTCTTTGTCCAGTGGTCCGTATCCCACAGAGTCTTTCAAGATAAGCCAGAGTTTTAAGTGTTTTCAGCATTCAGAGCTCTCATTTTAACCCACATGGAGAGACAGGAAGTCCAAGTCCATCCCCACCTACATTCCCAAATATGGAATTCACAGTCACAGAATGTTCCACCATATCACACCTACTCCCCCTTTCTCAGGGTGTGAACACCAAGAGAGCAGGAACTGTGACTGCTCCTCATGAGCTGTCAGCCCATTTGGGTCAAGCTCTGGCGTGCGTGGAGCAGTCTCGGCTTACTCCTATTGTGCCAATATCCCACCTGGCTAGGGCTGCCCCTCACTCACAAAAATAATCCAGTCTGGGAGTCTAAATCATTAGTCAAGGTAGGCACAGAAGCACATCCATTAATATTTTTTTAAATCTATAAAACTTATATATAGTCATACTCAGAGTGAGAGCTGCTTTTAGATTTGCCTAGATACATTGATATTACTTGAGAGTTTCCCATAAAGCCTTGTCCATCCAGTAATCCTTCAAAAGGTAAAATTTTCTCAGCACAAGTTTCGGCTAACTGTGATCTATCTGGTCCTGGTCTCATCTCCCAGTGCATTTTATGGAACCTCTTTTGTTTCTGACAAACAACTTGTGGGTGCCCTTTCCTGACTTGTTACTTTCCTAACCTGTTTCTTTTCACATTTAAATGCCTGTTCGCAAATTATATTACACTTCTCATCCCCTCCACCCAGTTGTCTCTGGTGAGCTGTTCATTTTCCTTTAAAACCAAGTTCAATGGTCTCTACACTTAGGAAAGTTTCCCCGGCCAAACTAAATAAAGCTGCAAACTCCCTTCTTTGTGCACTAGTCTATTTTGGACATGTTTTATTGGTAGTCACAAAATGTTACATTCTAATTGTTTGTTTATGTCCAATGATCTAGGAGTTCCCTAAGCACAGGTCTCTGGTCTTGTTCGGTTTGGAATTCTTAACTCATAGCACAAAACTCATGCTGTATGCTTCATATACAATTACCAAATAGATGATTGAACAGTACTGAGCAGATTACCGCTAAATAAAACATCCCAAAACAGAAATGAAGTTAATTAAGGCATTTCCTAAAGAATGTGCTTTTCTCTCATTTTGCAATTTCTAGCCACTGGCACTTTGAATTTACAGTAATTAGAGCCCATTTGATCTCAATATCTTTTGGCGACAGTACCTAGAAGAATTTTGGGATTTGTGAAGGCCGTATTAACATTTGTTAATGATGATTAAACTCTTACCACACCATAGACTTAGGGTAAGGATTAGGTGAACAATGGGAATTGCATAGAGCTTACTGTGTTTACCAGTAACCAGAGGCCCTGTCCACCTCCGTTAGTAGCAGTAGTACTTTATAATCCTTGAGTGGCATGTGGCTAACTGGTTAGGCTTTCAGAATCTCATCACATTGTAGCAGTCTTAATATGAAGACTGCTAAGTTTGTGGGTGCAGGAAATGTAGTCACTCAAAGATCAGATGCATAAATATTCATTAAAGCTTTAACAGATTCATTTCCCCCACCCTTACTCCCACATTGTACAACTGCTCTTTTTCTCTTCAGTTGTTCTTTCTCCCTTGACTTTAACAACCTACATGTTTTGATGAGTAGCTGGGTTTTATTTTAAAACACAGAAGAACCAGCTAGGCACAGTGGCTCACACTTGTAATCCTAGCATTCTGGGAGGCCAACGGGGTGAATGGCTTGAACTCAGACCAAGAGTGAGCAAGAGTGAGACCCTATCTCTACTAAAGATAGAAAAACTAGCCAGGCATTGTGCCAGGCCCCTGTAGTCCCATCTATTCAAGAGGCTGAGAGGCAAGAGGATAGCTTAAGCCCAAGAGGCTGAGGTTGCTGTCAGCTATGACATCCTGGGAATCTACCCAGGGTAACCAAGTGAGACTCTCTCTAACAAGACAAGACAAAACAAAACAAAACACAGAAGAATCAAACTACATATTATGCTACCAATTTGGAGATGTTTGGCCTCACCTTTCTCTCCTTACACGTTTGGGTATTTTGAGGTATATGGAGCTCGCCTATTAGTATTCAATGATTTCCATACAAACTTGTATTTTCAATACGTGGAACCAATGGACTCACATGAATGGTCCTTATATCCTGCATCAATTAATCAGATGAATACTTACATGACTTCTTCAGATCAACCAAGAGAAAGGGGTATGCAAAATGCACTGAGCCACAAGGGCAGGCCTGAAATCTACATGCAGCCTCCTGATAACACAGACATGCGCACAGGGTGGGAAGGAAAGAGAGAGTCACCAATTCTGGATAGTATTTTCTCACTGTCTAATTCGGAGAGGAAATTTTTCTTTCAGTTTCAATTGCACTCTTTTCAAATAAAAGGCTCTCTCAAATTCTAATAGAAAAAGCTTATTATACATGTCTTTTCAACAAAACATATAAAAGAGAAATTTGTATTTTTTTTAATATTCTGTCTTTTTTACTAAGGGGTATAAGGATCAAGGGAATATTCACTCATTCAACAAGCAGGTATTAAGCCCCTGTTGTAAACACAGGGAGACCTGTGTTTAGTGCTTAGAGAGAAGCACTAATTAAATCATCAATGGGTTTAAAAATCAATATCAAACCTACATTTTTGGAGGATAATAAACTGATCACTTATGTAATTCAATTTTACTCATTGGAGTAAGGAAGCGGGTTTCATCTCCAAATAAATTAAATAGAGAAAACCCACAGATTAGAAGACTATGGATCCCACTATGCAGGAAATCATCAATTTGCTGCCTTACTGCCCAACAAGAATGAAGAAGTCCAGCTCCAAGTTGGTGCACAGGAATTCTTTAAACTAGTTCTAACTAGAATCAAGAGAGATAAGATATTTTATTATTATAAACTTTTACTTCAGCCAAATATGGGGCCCTACAAATTTCCCAAACCCACTCCCACCACCTCCATGCTCAGGACCATGAAGGAAGAGGGAATTTCCTTTTCTAGGAAATCCTTTCCATCCATCCTTTCCATCATCTTTTCCTGCATCTAATAACTCTCTCTCTAGCAGGACTCAGGTGGCACATTTCACCCAGGATGGAAAGGTGTGCACCTCAGCACCAATGGCTACACAAAGGGAGAGTATAATTTCAAACAAGATGTTTTTGAAAAGACTAATTGAGGCACTGGTAGCATCCAAAGTTTGATCGTAACTCCTGGTTTCTACAAGTGAGTTGTAGCGCCCTCTACCTCTGCCTTCACAGCTGAGCCCATGTCACTGGTGTGACTGGCAGTGGGATTCCAGCATGCTCTTCCTACTGAAGACTCTGGCCACATCTGACACTGCCCACCCTCTCGTTCTCTGGGAAGATATTCAGTCTTCCTAACAATTTAGAGTTTTAAACTCAAGTCATTTGCCCTTTTTCAAGAAATCTACTAGAGAGCACAAGGTAACAGATCTTCAGCAATATTTTAGATGGCTCCACCCTCTTCCCATCTGTGCATTCCAACAAATAATGTTTTAAAACAGTTTGGGGGCCACTGCAGTTTCATTGTCTCTAAATAAGCAAGGTCTCTAAGAGTCTACATCCATCACCATGCACCAGTATTCTAAGAGTCATCTGCTGTTCCTCCATTACCCTACTCCTAGACATCCTGGGTTCCACACAAGCCAAACTACTGATGCTCTTCCTCAAAGTCTAACCTCTGTCTTTCCAAATCTCAAGATGGCCTCCAAGAAATTCCTTCTTATTCTTAGAAGATCAGATAAAATAAGACCTCCTGCAATAAAATTCATTAATTTCATTTTGGACCCCACAGCCCCTCCCATTGTATTTATCACACTAATCATGTCCTTAATTCAGATGGTTTTCATATCTCTGTCCTCCTCTAGAGTCATATTTTTTATTTCTCACCAACACCTGTAATAGTACCTGCGATACAGTGGACAAGTATAAATATTTGCTGTAGAATTGGAATTAGGAGGCCCATTTCCCGCACTGCCCAGCTTAACTGCTCAGAAAAAAAAAATCCATTTAAATTTAAGTGAACGTTGCTATTCATTTCTGATGATAGTAACTGTCTACTTACTTAATGGTAATAACAACCAAAATGCTACCATTAATATTTGCAAAAGAGGCTTGGCGCCTGTAGCTAAAGTGGCTAAGGCGCCAGTCACATACACCAGAGCTGGTGGGTTCGAATCCAGCATGGGCCTGCCAAACAACAATGACAACTACAACCAAAAAATAGCTGGGCATTGTGGTGGGTGCCTGTAGTCCCAGCTACTTGGGAGGCTGAGGCAAGAGAATTGCTTAAGCTCAAGAGTTTGAGGTTGCTGTGAGCTGTGATGCCACAGCACTCTACCCAGGGTGACAGCTTGCAGCTCTGTCTCAAAAAAAAATTTGCAAAAGAATTTCACACTAGTCTTCTTTAATAATAATAACAGTTTCTGAAGGCTTACTATATACAGGTACTGTTCTAACCCACTTAGTCATCCAAACAAGTAGCTACATAACAGTAATGTATTATTATTATATACCTATGTAAGAATATACATAAAAAATAGAGGCATAGACAGGTCCAGGGTCATATACCTAATATGTAGTAAGTGGGCAGGACTTGAAGCTCCAGAGTCTACAGGAGTAGTTACCCCTCTCTGCTGCCCCCAGAAGGTAGAATGCTTCCATAGCTGCCAAAGATGTGTGTTGAGAGGTCAAAATGGTTCCAGGCTCCCTCACCCTTATGCATCACAGTCAGCCAACGTGGGGCACTGATCTTAGGATCTTGCGTCTTTTTTTTTTTTTTTTTTTTGAGACAGAGTCTCACTATATCACCCTCAGTAGAGTGCCATGGTGTCACAACTCACAGCAACCTCAAACTCTTGGGCTTAAGTGCCCAGGTAGCTGGGACTACAGGTGCCCACCACAACGCCCTGCTATTTTGTTGTTGTTATTGTTGTTTAGCTGGCCCGGGCCGGGTTTGAACCCACCAACCCCGGTACATGTGACCAGTGCCCTAACCACTGAGCTGCAAGCACTGAGCCTCACAAAGTTTCTTCTAAAAACATCTGATTCAGCTTTTGCTTTTCCCTCTACTGTTTCTCTGCACAAAAAACAGATACAGTCTCTATTATCATCTCAGCTTCAGGGAACCCACGAATTAACCTCTCCTTTTGTCATAAGTATAGGCTCTGGAGCAAACTAAGACTTGGAAGGCAGATAAGAAGTGCTGAGCAGAGGGAGAGTATAATTTTAAACAAGATGTTTTTGAAAAGACTAATTGAGGCACTTGGATTTCAGCAAAGACCTGAAAGTTATCTGGGGAAAGAGAACGTCTGGCAATGAGAAGAGCAAGTGCAAAGGCCTGAGGTTGGACTGAGCCAGCAGGAAGGCCTATGAATAGAGTGGACAAGGGGGGTGGGGGGGCTGCATCAGAGAAGCGACGGGTTTGGGGGACACAGACTCCACATTCAGAATGAGACTTTGAGTAAGACAGAGGTTGTTAGAGGGTGCTGGCAGGATCTGATATATTTTTAAAAGATGCTTCTGGCTTCTATGTTCAAAACAGACGGAGAGGGAGGTTAAGGGTAAAAGTGGGAAGCCCATTGTATGGGCACTGCAAAATCTAGATGACAGCTAATGGGGCGTGTGTGGGGTGCAGCAGAGGAGACGGCAGGGAATGGGCAGGCTATGTATATCCATTGACAATAAGGTCACTCCTGGATTGAAGGGAAAAAGAGTCCAGATAACACCACAGTTTGGGTCTGAATAACTGAAAGGTTGGAGTTACCACTAACAGAGATGGGCATGACTAGCGTTCAGATTTCTATTTTTAATTTGGGAGAAGACAGTAATCTTTGTTTAGGATATATTTGTTTTGAGGTGTTTAATAAACATCTAAGTGGAACTGTCTAGTAAACAGGAGAGATTGTAAACCACGAGATTAAATGGGATTGTTAAAGCCATGACCACAGGGAAGAGTCCCATGACCAAGTCCTAGGGCTTCACAGTGTTGATAAGTAGAAACCTGTACAGGACACTAAAGGACCATTCCAGTGACATGGAAGGAAAGCCAGAGAGCATTATGCTCTGGGAAGCCAACTGAATTGGGTTTATCAAGAAGGACAGGTCTGGCTTGGCACCTGTAGCTCAGCGGCGAGGGTGCCAGCCACATACACTGGAGCTGGCTGGTTCAAATCCAGCCTGGGCCTGCCAAACAACAAGGACTACAACCAAAAAAGAGCCAGGCGTTGTGGCAGGTGCCTGTAGTACCAGCTACTTGGGAGGCTGAGGCAAAAGAATCACTTAAGCCCAAGAGTTTGAAGTTGCTGTGAGCTGTGACACCACAGCACTCTACCGAGGGAGACATAGTGAAACTCTGTCTCAAAAAAAAAAAAAAAAAAAAAAGGAGAAGAAGGAGGAGGAGGACAGGTCTGTCAATATGAGGAAGGAGAGCTGATCAGCGGCCTCACCGGAGTCCCTCTGGGTGTCAGCTCACTTCTCAGTGCCTGCCAGGTGACAAATGCATTTTATATGCTCTACTTTAATCGTCACAAGAACACTACAAAGCAGAAGTTAATAGCTCTATATATTTTTAATTGGAAAACTACAATTCCAGGAGCTAATAACATACCCAATGTCACACAGCCAGTAAAAAATGACCTGAGATCAACACAGGTCTGCATGAACCTAGAAGGAAAGGCCTTAACCACTGTGCTAAGCTGCCCCTCCACCTGCCTCCTGTGGGTTAATCTTTGGAAGACTGAAGACAAAATATTCAAATACCAGATGCTAGTTTATTCACAAAATGTATTGGTCATGCACTTGTTGGAACATCTCTACCCACACACCCCTTTATATTCTATTCATCTCCGAGGGAAGCCTATAATGAGAGAATTAGTAGTTATGATTTCTACAGATGACATTATTACATCCTGGAGGTAATATTGATCGCCCACTTCCATATGACTTCAATATATTCCTAAATCTGATTACTCATCTGTGTCAATTCTTTGATATCAGAGAGCCTTTATGCAATCTCCGGTTGGGGACAAGAATCACACAATCTCCTCATTTTCAAGGCTCTTTGTGGTCAAGCAACAGATTTCCTCTTTTTTCCTCCCTCAGAGACTACTTGAATAGATTTCCTCATGAGTGGGCAGTAAAGTACAATGAAATATTGCTTCAGAAATATTTATTACTGCATCTTCCACTGCAACCCAAAGTAGTACAAATAGCTTTTAATATCTTACTTGTAAGTGAACTTTAATTGTGCTTCATTTCCAAGGACTAGTCTCTGAGTTCTATGTAAGATGTTATTTTTCCATATGGCTGAGCAGGCTAAATCCTGGCAAGAACCAGGATAACTAATTTCCTTGTACAAAGACCAAGTGAGTCAAGCCAAGATTATTTTGTTGTACTTTGTTTAGAGATGAGAAAAAGAGGAACTAACACTTTATGCTGGAAAATCAAACACACAGATAAGCAAAAAGAAGAAAAGCAAAAGCACTCCTAATTTCACCTGTATTAATATTTTGATGTTTAGCTTTCTAAATACGCTGCCTCAGTAATTTATTATCTGAGTAAGAGATAAGATGAAGCAAAGGGAACTTGCTTGTTTGTCATTGACACTTCCTGAAGACACACACACACACACACACACACACACACAAGGTCTACACTCATCCCTCCAATTCAAAAAAAGAACCTGTTGACAAAAATGACATACGCCAGTGCAGGGGACCCCATGTCAGCTGTTCCTACTAATCTACTTTAGGCCTAAATACAGGTCAACAGATAACTTCAGGAAAATAAACAACTTTAAAGAGAAGACCTTAAATGAACAATAAGAATAAATGACCTCTAAAGGAAATCAAACTAATAGGGAGGACAGAAGAGAATTATTAAAAATAATAAGAGAGGGAGGCAGGTGAATTGCCTGCGCTCAGGAGTTTGAGACCAGCCTGAGCAAATCGAGACTCCATCTCTACTAAGAACAGAAAAATTTGCTGGGCTTTGTGGCAGGCACCTGTAGTCCCAGCTACTAGGGAGGCTGAGGCAAAAGGATTTCTTGAGCCCAAGAGTTTTGCGGTTGCTGTGAGCTGTGATACCACAGCACTCCACCAAGAGCAACAGAGTAAGACTCTGTCTCAAAGATAAAAAAGTAAAAAATGGTAAGAGTGACAGATTTGACTATCCCATTTAGAAAATGCATGACATCTTCCAAACAAAATACCTGCAGGAGAAGGTTTAAGCCAGTTCAAGATTAAAGGGCAATCAGAATAGAATAAAATTTGTATATACATCATAAAAGAATTGACATCTTTATAATATAATGAGTATCTAAATCTATTTTTAAAATGATAAATGATCTAGCAGAAAATAGGCAAACAATATTAATGTAGGAAAACACACAAATTCTTCAGAAGGTTGATTTACATTCAGAAATATAACATTCCTTTTAAAAGAACCAGCTTTTAATCCACACATTGTCTTGCAAAATAGATTTATTAGATTAGATTAAAAGACCCAATTAGGGTTGCAATTAGCTATTCTTTCTCATTCTATGCATTCCTTAGGCACAAAGCGTACCTTAAATTGAGTGGATGAGGCTCGGTGCCTATAGCTCAGCAACTAGGGCACCTGGGTTCGAACCCAGCCCAGGCCTGCTAAACAACAATGGCAACTATAACAATAACAAATAGCTGAGTGTTGTGGCAGGAGCCTGTAGTCCCAGCTACTTGGGAGGCTGAGGCAAGAGAATGACTTAAGCCCAGGAGTTTGAGGTTACTGTGTGCCGTGACTCTACAGCACTCTACCGAGGGCGACATAATGAGACTCTGTCTCAAAAAAAAAAAAAAAAAAAAAAAAAAAATTAACAAGAGTAAGAACAAATATGTTACATATACAATTTTAAACCAGTTCTAAAGGTAGAAAAAACAAGGTGTGTTAATAATAATATATGTGTGTGATAGCCAGAATAATGGTTCCCCCAAAGATGTCCACAGTATATAATCTCTAGAACCTGTGAGTATGTTATGCTACACAGTAAGAGAATATCACGGTTACCAGTCAGCTGACTTTAAAATAGGAGTATTACTGGCTTCATTTAGTGGAATGGGAGAGATGCAGAAGTGGCTGGGAGTTTGCACTTTCACACCACGCGTTGGGAATCACTCTCCTGCTGGGATGCAGGAAGGGTTACTGTTTGACCTGTGCACAGCCATCATTTTCCTCAACACTATTCAGTTTACTTGCAGCCCAGTGTTCGGCATTTCTTGTCTGTTTCTTTTAAACCTCAATAGCACTTCTGGCTTTGTGCCCCTTGGCACACCAGTGGTCATCCTTACCAGCGTGGATTCATCACCCAAGCTTTGGAACCTCAGCAGCCATCCCTGTGGGAAAATGGCACAGCCATAATTTTTCCGTACTCATGACAGTATATCCAAGACTATGGGGGGAAAAATGTCCCAGATGATGTTTAAACCCCTAGGGAGCTCATGATCTAGTGGGAAAGCCAACAAGACTAGAGAACAAGACACAGAAAGACATAAATCAGATGCCAAACTGTGATTAGATAAAAGAAGTGTTCAAAACGGAGGGAAGTTTCTCCTGAGTAGCTGCCCAGAGGCAGGATTCGTGCTCTCTGAAGATGAATAGGGTCTTAGATGGCCACAAAGTTCAAGACCTGCAGTAGGCAGAGGGCACAGAGCCACAGCTGAGACATAGTGCTCTACCCCACCGCCAACCCCAGATGACCTGTGTCAACTGCTTTGTTTTAAATGGATCCTGGAGCAGAAGTGGGCCATGTCTGTCAGTCTGTCCTGAGTGGCCAGAGCCTTGGTTGCAAGGAGAATGGTATCTAGAGAGTGAGCTGCTGGGATTATGGGAACAGCTCCTGCTACTTCAGCCAGGGAAGTGCCCAGGTATTGCTAAGAAGCTAGATAAAGTCTATTGAGGTCTCCAGATTACTGTGTCTGAGGAGACAGAGATGAGGAGTCTTCAGAACCTGGAGGAAATGGAAGGATTCTAGCTAGCTAATTTGTCAAGAAAAGTGCCAATCTTGATCATTTAAGAATGTTTTTAAAATCCACAAAATAAATATTTCTAAATTTAAAAAATAAATTAATAATTAATTAAATAAAATAGGAGTATTATCCTGGACCTTTGAATGGGCCCAATGCAATATACAAGGATCATTTAAATACAGAAGGGGGAGGCAAGGGAGTAAGCATCAGAGAAAGACTTGAGGAGGTTGCAGGGCTGGCTTTGAAGATGTAGGAAAGGACCATGAGCCAAAGTTGTCAATCCTGGAAAAGACCAGATGCCAAGAATTCTTCTCTAAAGCCTCCGAAAGGAATGCAGCCCTGCCAACACCTTGATTTTAGCCCCATGAGACTCATTCTGAGCTCAGAGCTATAAATCCAAATTGCCTTCAGTATTATAAAATGGTAAATTTGGGTTGGTTTAAGCCACTAGATATGTGGCCATTTGTAACAGTGGCAATGGAAAACTTAGACATCATTCAATCGTGTGTCAAGATAGTGATCTAAAATAATTTCATGACTGGATCAAGTGACTACAATAAAGCATGTGCTGTCAGAAAGCACATCCACAAGCTTCATCTCCTGAACCAAGTCTTTATTCACACTTGACAATTGGTATCTTCAAGGCCAGCAAGCAAAGCCTGTGATAACTCAATTGCCGAGATTTTTCTCTGAGCAGTTCCTCAAATTTTAAAATCTGAACCACAGACACGTTTCATTCTTTCATAGGATACTCTAGAGCAGTAGTTCTCAACCTTCCTAACGCCATAACCCTTTAATACAGTTCCTCATGTTGTGGTGACCCCTAACCATAAAATTATTTTCGTTGCTACTTCATAACTGTAATTTTGCTACTGTCATGAATCATAATGTAAATACCCGATATGCAGGATGTATTTTCATTGTTACAAACGGGGCACAACCCACAGGTTGAGAACCACTGCTCTAGAGACATCAGAGGTAACTATATGACAATTCAGAGGCTCAGGGTATTCTCAAACTACTGACCTCAGCCTCCCGAAGTGCTAGGATTACAGGTGTGAGCCACCATACCAGGCCCTCACAACAAACTCTTATTTAACCTTTGTTCCTTCAAGAGAGGGGAATGAGAGAGGTTTCAGGGATAAAGGAACCAGTTTCCCTGGTTCTTTAAGTCAATGAAGATTCAAATTCAACACTTTGCAAGGTGATTGTTGATAAGTCTGTTTCCTTTCTTTGGGTTTGCTTTTTCCATCCATAACATATAAGTATAACCAAACATCCATCAACTTATAGTTTAAGCTTCTTTGCCACAAAGAAGCAAATTTCCTCTTTTTTATTTTTATTTTTTTTATTGTTAAGCCATAGCTGTGTACATTAGTGCAATCACCTGTACCCATTCTAAGATGCACCATAGATGTGGCTCCACCCATTACCCTCCCTTCACCAAAACCTCCCCCCTCCCTTCCCCTTACATGGCCCTTTCTCCATAGTCTTGTGCTATAGTTGGGTTATAGTCTTCATCTGAAAGCTATAATTTGACTTCCTAGTAGGGCTGAGTACATTGGATACTTTTTCTTCCATTCCTGAGATACTATGCTAAGAAGAATATGTTCCAGCTCCATCCATGTAAACACGAAAAAGGTAAAGTCTTCATCTTTCTTTAAGGCTGCATAGTATTCCATGGTATACATGTACCACAATTTGCTAGTCCATTCATGGGTCGATGGGCACTTGGGTTTCTTCCATGACTTAGCAATTATGAATTGGCCTGCAATAAACATTCTGGTACAGATGTATTTGTTATATTGTGACTTTTGGTCTTCTAGGTATAAACCTAGAAGAGGAATTATAGGATCGAAAGGCAGGTCTATTATTAGGTCTCTAACTATTCTCCAAACATCCTTCCAGAAGGAACGTATTAGTGGGCATTCCCACCAGCAGTGTAGAAGTGTGCCCTTTCCTCCACATCCACGCCAACATTTCTGGTTTTGGGATTTTGTTATGTGGGCTATTCTTACTGGGGTTAGGTGATATCTCAAAGTAGTTTAGATTTGAATTTCTCTGATGATTAAAAATGATGAGCTTTTTTTCATGTGTTTGTAAATTTTGCGTCTGTCTTCTTAGAGAAGTTTCTCTTTAAGTCCCTTGCCCACCCTGAAATGGGGTCACATGTTCTTTTCTTGCTAATAAATTTGAGTTCTCTGTGGATTCTGGTTATTAGACCCTTATCGGAGGTACAACCTGCAAATATTTTCTCCCATTCTGAGGGCT